>CAUYQV010106706.1:0-27878 GCA_963574575.1 Galagoides demidoff
AGATGGAGCCTCAAGCTATCCCCCTGGGTAGAGTGCCATGGCATCACAGCTCATAGCAACCTCCAACTCCTGGGCTCAAGCGAGTCTCCTGCCTCCGCCTCCCAAGTAGCTGGGACCACAGGCGCCCGCCACAACACCCGGACATTTTTTTTTTTTGGTTGCAGCCATCATTGTTGTTTGGTGGGCCCGGGCTGGGGATTCAAACTGGCCACCTTAGGTGTACGTGGCTGGTGCCTTAGCCAATTGAGCCACAGGCGCCGAGCCGGCAGTACTGCTTTTAATAGCAGCATGAAGTATATGAAAATTTGACAAATCAAACTAATTTTAGGTGTAGCTAAAAATCTTGTACTTTACACAATCACAACTTATGGAGTATGATTTAGGGAAATCCCACAATTTACATTTCTTCTGAGAGTGAATGCATTTTTAATCCTAGCCTCCCATGCTTACAGGCTTGCAGTACTCCTGAGAAAGTTTTGGTGGCTTGCGAGGAGCAGCTGCTGTTAGCATGTACTTCTTCTATTGTTTATATGAAAGGAAGAGAAATGATATCAGTAGTGCTTTGAATTCAGAGTTCTACAGAGATTTTTAATTTATATGCCCTCAATATTTTTAGTATGTTTTCTCAGAACTCAAGAAAATTGAAAAAAAAGTAATTTAGTTCAGTTAGATCTTTTCAGGCCTAAATATCTCCCATCTATTAAGTTACATATGAGTTCTGGAAAGGAAAACATCTTCCACCCCATCCCTGTATATATATTTTTTCTTGAGACAGTGTGATGGCATCATAGCTCACAGCAACCTCAAACTCCTGGGTTTAAGCGATCCTCTTACCTCAGCCTCCTGAGTAACTGGGACTACCTGCGCCCTCCACAATGCCCAGCTAGTTTTTCTATTTTTCGTAGAGACAGGATCTCACCTTTGCTCAGGCTGGTCTCAAACTCCTGAGGTCAAGCAAGCCACCCTCTTTGGCCTCCCAGAGTGCTAGGATTACAGGCATGAGCCACCACACCTGGTCTATCTCTGGAATTATTTCACTGTGACTTTAAAGAAGCTTTTTGCATTGATGAAATATCCCCTTATTAACTTTGTATGTCAAAAGAGATAATAGAATGTCTTTCTGTTCCAAGGTCTATATATTTCTTGGGTACTGTAGCACAAACATCTTCAATTTACTAGATTTTTTTTTTTTGAGTGATAGGAGTTCTTTATACACAAATTCTTTATGAGGCATCTGTTTTGTGAATATGTTCTCTGATTGGAGAAATTGCCTATTCATTTTCATAAAGTATCATTTGCTAAGAAGTTTGGCTGGTTCTGTGTTTTGTTTTTGTTTTGAAATAGTCTTACTCCATTGCCCAGGCTAGCCAGCCTCAGTCTTCTGAGTAGCTGGGATTGCAGATATAAGCCACAACAACTAACTAATTTTTAATTTTTTTGTAGAGACAGGTTCTTGTATCGGTCAGTCTGAAAAGTTTTTAGAGACCACTGTTGAATTTTTGCTTTTATGCTTTTTTGCTTTCTGTGCCCTTTAAGAAGTCTTTGTCTTCTTTTCCCAGGTCATGAAAATAGTGTCCTATGTTTTTCTCTAGAAGCTTTATGATTTTAGCTCTTGTATTCCAATTTATGATTTTTTTTCTTTTTTTAGACAGAGTCTCACTCTGTTGCCCAGGCTAGAGTGTCATAGCATCAGCCCTCATAGCAACCTCAAACTCCTGAGTTCAAGCAATTCTTCTGCCTCAGCCTCAGTAGTAGCTGGGACTATAGGTGTGCGCCCCAATGTCCAGGCAGTTTTTCTATTTTTAGTAGAGATGGGGTCTTGCTCTTGCTCAAGATGGTCTTGAACTCCTGAACTCAAGGAATCCTTGAGGGCATGAGCCACCATGCCCTTCCAAGAAGCATTTCTTAATTCTCAAAAAACCTGGTAAAGAAAAAGATGGTATAAAAAGAAAAAAAAAAGTTTTTTTTTGAGACAGCATCTCACTATGTCGCCCTTGGTAGAGTGCTGTGGCGTCACAGCTCATAGCAACCTCAAACTCTTGGGCTTAAGCAATTCTCTTGCCTCAGCCTCCCAAGTAGCTGAGACTATGGGTGCAGCCACAATTCCCGGCTATTTTTTTGTTGCAGTTGTTTAGTTGGCCCAGACTAGGTTCTAACCTGCTACCTTTGGTGTATGTGGCTGGTTCTGTAACCACTGTGCTATGGGCCTCGAGTCCAAAAAGAAAATCTTTATCTGACAATAAATCTGATGATAGCAAATCAAAGAAGAAAAGAAATGCTGCTGACCAACCAAGAGGCTTTGCCAGAGGTCTTGATCTTGAAAGAATAGATGGTCCCCCAGACAGCAGGGCAGAATTAATGTTCTTATGAAATGGATAGATTCAGATGAGGCAGATTTGGGGCTGGCAAAAGAGGCGAATAATGAAGTGTCCTCCAATTGTAATTGCTTCTTACGAAGAGAGACTAACTTGCAATTCTTGTCCAGAAGATGAAACTCAATAATTGTTTGCACTGATATATACATAAAAAAATCTCAGTCTTGATTGATTTTTGATTTACTATTATGAAGAAATAACTACATTCTAAAAAGTTCAAGTTTGATGTGTTTGTTTTAAAAGTAGTATTTGAGAGTTGTTGGGGTTTTTATTTTTTCTTTTTTACATCAACAGTGCTGGTTACTTTAAACAAATAAAATTTCATGTATTTGCTTCCTTTATTAGAAATGAACATTTAATATCATGGTATATTATTTCCTTGGCACTAGAGAAATAGCTTTTTGGAATACTAGGGGAAGTTTCCATAGCCATTATTCAATCGGAACTTGTCTTTAAATTGTGTACCTAAGGACCATCTGAATTTTTAAAATGTTTTTGTGTGAATATACATAAAATGCATATGTAAATTTTTTTTTTTTTTGCAGTTTTTGGCCAGGGTTGGGTTTGAACCTGCCACCTCTGGCATATGGGGCCAGCACCCTACTCCTTTGAGCCATAGGTGCTGCCCAATTATTATTATTATTTTTTTTGAGACACGATCTCATTATGTTGCCCTTAGTAGAGTGCTGTGTCACAGTTCCAGCAACCTCTAACTCATGGGCTTAAGTGATTCTCTCGCCTCAGCCTCCTGAGTAGCTGGTACTACAGGCACCCACCACACCTGGCTATTTTTCTTTTGTTGCAGTTGTCATTGTTGTTTAGCTGGCTTGAGTTGGGTTTGAATCTATTAGCCTTGGTGTACGTGGCTGGCACCATAACCACTGTGCTGTGGGTGCCCAGGCAGATTGTTGTTGTTGTTTTTTTGAGACAGTCTCACTCTGTTGCCCTAGGCTAGAGTGCCAGGATATCAGCCTAGCTCACAGCAACCTCTATCTAACTCCTAGGTTCCAGTGATTCTTCTGCCTTAGCTTCCCAAGTAGTTGGGACTACAGCTACATGCCATCACACCCAGCTAATTTTTCTGTTTTTAGTAGAGATGGGGAAACTAGACAAATCTTGGTGTATTCTAAGGAGGTTAACAAACAAGACTTAGTTAACTGCACATTAAAATTCTTCTAGTGAGGCATTCTCTTACAAAAAGTTGAAATCCTTGTCCTTTGTGTATCCTGATTAATGGATTATTCAAGTCTTGGCTCATGGAAACTTAACCAGAGAGTTAAGTGGTGTTGGCAGTTTTGGACCTGCTGATGTAAATGGGTGAACAAATTTTTTGTCATCTATTGATTTGCATATTTTTCCTTACCTCAAGTCATTTCCTGGCAAATTTTTTCAGTATTTGGGTCACTAGTTCAGCAGAAGCCATGAAAAAACAACTTCATAGTGATCAGAATGTTATCTGACTGTGTTTTGTTTACTTTATTGTAAATAATGTAAACAAACAGTGGTCAATTAATAGTTTTATATTACTTTTAAAAATGCCAAAGATGGCTGCAGTGGCTCACACCTGTAATCCTAGCACTCTGGGAGGCCAAGGCAGGAGGATTGCTTGAGCTCAGGAGTTCAAAACCAGCCCGAGCAAGAGGGAGACCCCCTCATCTCTACTAAAAATAAAAAAAGTTAGGTGGGCATGGTGGCATGTGCCTGTAGTCCCAGCTACTTGGGAGGCTGAGGCAAGAGGATCACGTAAGCCCAAGAATTTGAGCTTGCTGTGATTTATAACATCACAGCACTTTACCCAGAGTGACAGAGTGAGACTTTGTCTCAAAAAAAAAAAAAAAAAGGTCTAAGACAGTTGAGAAAATGTGAGTTATTTTTTGAGTTATCTTTCAGAGACACATCAGAAATGTTTACAGAAGAAATGCTATATTGTTTGGGGTTTACATAAAGCAACCTATTATGAGAGTAGGGAGTACATGAGGATATTACCGAAACAAGATTGGTTGAGTTTCATGTTGCTGTTTTCTTTACTTCTATATAGAAATGTTCTTAATAATATTTAAAAAGTCTTCCACCTAAAATAAATGAAAATAGGGATTGTCACCAAAAATAAGAAGACTGAATGTTTGGGAGGCCAGCACAAAGACTACACTCTGTTAATACTTTTTAAGCAGTGAATTCACAGAGGTAAAATCAGAAAGCTCTGAAAGGACATAGAGCGGTTATGTCTCCCTGTCCTGCCTTGCCCTTATTACTTTGTTTTTACCATCCCCATAGCTGCCCTTTCTCATATACACTATGTTTAATGACTATAAAATATTGCAATATATAAACAGATCACAGCTTTTTGAGTAATTTTTGTATTGCTGGACTTTTATGCCATTCTTATTTATTTACAAAGCTCTTGGGATTTAAATCTTACACTATCAATTATTTCTCTTTCTCTGAAACATTCAATTAGCTTCAACCAGAACATTTAAAACATCTTCAATTATCTCAATAACTTGAACCCCTACCCCCTCCCATTCTCCCAGTCTCCATTCTACTCTAGCTACCTCTCTGTTGCTCTTCCTTCTTGGGTAGCCCATGCCAACACCTCAACATTCTGGGATTGACGGCCTCACTTAGCCTTTTAGAAAACTAAGTCCCTGAGGGAGGTCAGTCTGCAGGGACTGATCTCTAACAAGGTGACTTTCTTCTCTTCCACTTTATACTCACTCCTTAGGCTTCAAATGCCATCTCTATAGTTGTATCTCCAAACCCAGAATATCCATGTTTGTTCAATCCTCTCCTTGATATGCCCATGTCAGTATCTCAAGGGCGCCTCCAACTTTCCATGACAAGATCTCTTCCAAAACAGGTTCTCTTCAGTGTTTTCTGTTCCAGGGAATGATACCATCATACATGCAATTTCTTAACCCATTTTCTCTTTAAAATTTTCCATATCTAATCCATAATCAGGTGTTACTGATTTTATCACAAAGACATTTCTTGATCCCTCCAGTTCTCTCTGCTATGCTATCCAAACCAAAGGACAGTCATGTTTCTGGTTTTTTCTTTCTTTCTTTTTTTTTTTTGAGGCAGAGTCTCACTTTGTCATTCTCAGTGGAGTGCTGTGAATCATAGCTCACAGTAGCCTCAAATTCTTGAGCTCAAGTGATCCTTTTGCCTCAGCCTCCCAAGTAGCTGGGACTACAGGCGCCCACTACAATGCTGGGCTATTTTTAGAGATGGAGTTTTGCTCTTGCTCAGGCTGGTCTCAAACTTGTAAGCTTAGGTAATCCACCCAACTTGGCCTCAAAGAGTGCTGGGATTACGGGCGTGAGTCACCGTGCCTAGCTAAAAGACAGTCATCTCTTACCTGCACTAACTAGTAGCCCACAAACAAGTCTCTTCTTACCCACTCAACTGTCAATTGAAGCCATTCTTTGTACTTGAGGTGGAGTGAACTTGTCCCTTCACACACAGATCTGATCACATTACTCTCACTCCCATAAGATCCTTTAATGCTTTCCCCCTGTTTTTACGTTAAGGACCTTGTCATGGCCATGAAACCCCTCATGCACTGATTCCTCTCTCACCATTTCACAGAGTACTCCCCTTTCATCCTTCATTTTCAGTGACATAACCAAAAGGCAACTTTCCTTAGTTCTTTGAGCATTCTAGGCCCCACAGGATCTTTGCAAATAGCATTCTCTCCATGGAGAACAGTCTTTGTCACCCTATTTCCTTTGCCTAGATAATGTTTATTCACCTTTTAATTCTTAGGTTAAGCGTCTGATTTCCTGGGAATACTTTCTAGATATTCTGTTTTTCACAGACTGGTTTCCATCCTTTCAGAACACTTACTTCTATTGTAATTTTATATCCATAATTATTTGAAAATTTTTATTTAAGAAATCTCTCTATCTCCTTTGCCCCAAAAGGAGTGTGCTTGTGTTTATGTTTACTAACACAGTGCTTGGACCATGGAAGGAATTTAATATATATTTTTGCCTGAATAAATGGGTGTATTTATTTATAAATCTGTCCTTATTTTAGATTGTTTCTTTGGGCTATAGGCCCAGAGTTGAACAGATCAAAAGGTACATAACCATTCTAATGACTTTTGGTACAGAGACAGTTAGATTTATTAATAGATGGTGAAAGAGTCTCCCCAAGGAACCCATGAGGAAACTGAAGATAATCTGGAGAAATTTTTAGGTGATAATTTCAACAAAAATTGTTTTGACTGGTGTATATCAGCACTTTTTATCTACAAGGATTGTCAAATCTGCACAGAATGTACAGCACAAAAGGATACCAACTACCTGATAAAGAGATGCAGGACCCACAACGACTTAATAATCCAGGTGACATCCAGCAGAACAGATGGAGGATCCTGAACTTAGATTGAGAAGTTCCACAGCATGGGGACTGGAGGAGAGTGTGGTTTAGGGAGACCAGTGGCTGCGTCTCATTCCTTGCTCAACTTGAGGCTCTTTCTGCCGGCTTGTCTGTTCTGTGTCTTCCTTGCAGCTACTTCCATATGAAAATTTTTTGAATCTTATATGTCCTTATCTATCTTTTCCTATTAGCTCTATCAGTTTCAGAGAGCAGTGTGTTCAAAATCTAGCACTGCTGGCTCAGCGCCTGTGGCTCAAGTGGCTAAGGCGCCAGCCATATACACCTAAGGTGGCGGGTTCAAATCCAGCCTGGGCCCGCCAAACAACGACGGCTGCAATCAAAAAATAGCTGGGCGTTGCCCCGGGCGCCTGTAGTCCCAGCTATTTGGAAGGCCGAGGCAGGAGAATCGCTTGAGCCCAGGAGTTGGAGGTTGTTGAGAGCTGTGATGCCACAGCACTCTACCCAGGGTGACAACTGCTCTGAGATTACTCTTGAAACTCTGTCAAATGTAGCTGTGTTTTTGGTTATATTGTTAGGGCTATTATAAACTTCCTGGTGACTCTCTTTGAGTGTAATAATGTTTTTTGCTTTAAAAATTACTTTGCAGATATTAATATTATTTTTGATGGTTAATTTTATGTGTCAACTTTGAGGTATTTAAATTGGTGAAATTAGGGTAAAGCAGATTGTGAGTGGGCCTTGTTCAATCACTTAAAGGCTTAATAGAATAAAAACACTGACCTCCTAGAGCAGTGTTCTCAATCTTCCTAATGATGCGACCCTGTAATACAGTTCCTCATGTGGTGACCTACAGCCATAAAATTATATTCATTGTTACTTCATAACTGTAATTTTGCTATGGTTGTGAATCATAATGTAAATATCTGATATGCAGGATGGTCTTAGGCGACCCCTGTGAAAGGGTCATTTGTCCCCCAAATCAGTCGTGACCCACAGGTTGAGAACCACTGTCCTAGAGGAAGAAAGATTTTTTTAGTAGACTGCCACCAAACTTGATCTGTGCCATTGGCTATTCTGGGTCTCCAGCCATTGACTAGAATTACACCACGGAGTCTCCTTGAGCTTTCTGGCACACACTACAGATTTTGGACTTGCCCACTTTCATAATTACATGAGTCAATTCATTATAATAAATCTTTCTCTAGATGTATATTCTATTGGTTCTGTTTCTTTAGAGAACTCTATTACACCATATTTTTTGGATGATGTTTACTAAGGTGTATCTTTTTTCCCCACTTCCTCTTGGAAATGGTGGTCTCTTAGAAATAGCAACTGGTTATTTTGTTTTGCTTTTTCATATGTCAAAAATAAATCAGAATCCTGGTGTGGTGGCACCTGCCGGTTGTCCCAGCTATTCAGCAGACTGAGGTAAGGGGACTGCTTGAGCACAGGAGTTCAATATAGTGAACAATATAGTGAGACCTCTTTTCTAAAAATGAAATAAAATAAAAACTCAGGTCAAGTTTAAAAAAATTTGAAAGTTTATTGTCAGGAAAAATTTAATTCCCCCATCTAGGAGTAAGTGAACCAGGCTAACCTTATTACAGTTACAGCACAGTTTATAAAGTACAAAGGAGAAAGTACTTTGACCATTTTCATAATTGGCTGTTATACATTAACTTTTATTTTAGGGCAACCAACTATTTAGGTTGATTTCTCTATACTTGTATTTGTTTATAGCTGACGGGCTTACTTTCACTGAATAATGTTAACAAGGATGTTGTTTTATGTTTACGATTGGAGATGGTGTGTTGGGAAAATGAAGATGACTTAAGTTTTGATTCATGGTTATGAACAGTTGAACTTGGACATATTTCATCTTTGGTTTCCATTTGTTTTTGTTTTTATTTTTATTTTTTTGCAGTTTCTGGCCGGGGCTGGGTTTAAACCCACCACCTTCAGCATATGGGGCTGGCGCCCTACTCCTTTGAGCCACAGGTGCTGCCCTGGTTTCCATTTTTATTTTCCTTTAACACATACAATCTAAGACCTCCGTGTTTTACCATTGTTTACTATGTTTACATTTTCTGTGATTATAGAGGAACTTAGATTTATTTCTAGCAACTTATTTTGTTTTGTTTTTATGATTATCTTTCTTCATTTTTTAAAATTCCCTTTTCCTGCTTTTAAAAAATTGGTTTTTTTCTTCTTTCAAATGGAGGAAATTAAGCTTGGGTAACCCAAATGAAACCAATTTCCAAAAGGAGAAAAACAGATATGCAAAAAAAGTTAAACCTTACTGGGCCACAGAAGAACTTAGATTCTTACAAGTGAAAAATTTTATCCTTTTGATAATGGAACTTATGATACAAAATGACCTTTTAATGCTTCAGTTTGATATTCTTGGTGCTGGCATCCATAAGACAAGTGAGAATATCTTTGACTCTTTAGCTCATATTCTATAAAAAGCTGCTTGACTTTTTTGGTGTCTTCTGGACACCCTTCTTCTTGGTGAGATAGCGTCCCTGTCTAACATGGTAGGTGCCAGGTACGTGTGGCTATAGTAGAACCTCCATAGCTGACCATCTCTCTACATTGACCACCTCCTTAAGTTGACCTAATTTTCATAGACTGGACATATCCCACATATATGTATCAGTACAGTAGGCCTAGTTCCTAATATTGACCAGTTTTTTATTGTCCCTTGGGTGGTTAACTTATAGAGATTCCACTGTATTTAACTCAATTGACAAAATTAAATATACTTAAATACAAATTTAAAATTCACTTGCACCAGCCATATGTCTGGCACCCAGTATCACTTGGTTAGTGGCTATTTTTTTTTTTTAACTGTATAGGTTACAAACATGTCTATGTCTGCTGAAAGCTGTCTATTCTACCTATTGGACAGGAGGAAATAAGTCTATAGTAGTGTTGCAGTTTCACATACCTTTGGGCAGAGCTATTTGGGAGACTGGATCATGCTGCAGAACTTAGAACTGACAATCCACAGCAGCATTCTGTAATGTTTGTCCAGTATCTTCTGCCTCTGTGGTTGACAGTGACCAGTATCAGGAGCAATGCCCACCACGGAGACTACTAGGTGGGCATCCTGCTAGGCATCCTGCTCCTGCACGCATACTGCAGGCTTGGTGACCACAGGGCACTGCTTTATACAGAGTAACAGCCTAGGCAGCAATGTTAGTAACAGAGACAGTGGGAATCCTAACTTTTTGAATGGTAAAGGGTGGCCAAGCAAGGTTGGAACACTTCTAGTTGAAGCTAGGTTGCAAAAGGCTGGGCATGGCTTAGATTCAACTATAGTATTTGATATTCTTTTGAAACTTTGACCTCTCCCACATTGTTACCAGACTGGTTTAGGTCTCATCTGAATAAACTGGAGAGGTGAAGATTATGAAGGTCTGCCCTGAGCCTGCGGCACCAATGGCACAGTTGGCCCATAGCCACAGGTTGGCAGTGATTTGGAATGGCACTGGCAGGAAACATCTTGGCCAGCCACCATCTTCCCCTTCCTATTCTGGATGGGTAGTGAGACTCTCTCGTCTTCTCAGGTCACCAACATACATTATCAATATACATGTGTATGTTCCTTGCATGGACAGCATTGCTTCGCAGGGAGGAAGAGCTGAAAAAGACAAGCCTTTGCTTCTCTCTTACTTCGGCATCATCTTAGCAGTAATAGTTCCAAGAAGAAAATTTTTCTTCCTTAGCTTTTCACAGTGGTATTAGCCAAGCTCATATTTACTCCCCTTCCCCGATACTGGATTAATTCTTTCACATTTCAGCCACTCAGTTTTCCTTTTTAACCTGGTCTGTGCTGAACTTCTGTGCAGAGCTTACACATACAATTTTTCCACACTCATTTTCTTTCCATTAATTTCTTCTACACTTCGTAGGTATGCAACTTTTTTTTTGTAATTCACAAAGTCAAATTCTTTGGGGATCTGTCATTACACTGACATTTGAGCGCTGTGCCAAATAATTGAAAAATTTCCTTCAGGCTGTTATAATTCATATCTTCCTTAGAGTTTCAACTTCGTGCCAGATGCTCTGGTAAGTACAGGGATATAACAAAGCGCAAGATGAGTAGTGTCCCTGCCCTCATGGAGTTTCCCGGGAGAGACAAGTAATTAAGCTATTGTGAAATTACTTACAATGAGGGAAAAGGCATGTTTTACTTTTGCATTTGTTTGATTTTATGACTCTTCAAATTTCGACAAATGAAAATACGATACTTAAACGGTTTATGTATCTGGAAACAAAGGTACAAACACAGTACTAGGAAGGTGGTGATAAATTCAAGAACAATTGTGCAAATCCCAATCTGCTTCATAGGACAGTGACACAGTTTAAGTAAGCCGCTCCTGAATACGACTTTGGAGGGCGGAGGAGCGGCGCTTGCGAACATTCAACAAATCCCTCCGGTACTGGATGACACGCCCAAACGTGGCGTGGCTTTACGCGCTCTCAGCCCTCCTCCCGCGTCCGCGTTGCCAGGGCGCAGGGCTTCGGCGCACCCAGTGAGGCTCCGCCCAGGGCGCGCGGCCCAGCCAGCGCCAAACTACAGTTCCCAGAAGGCTGTGCGAGCCCGGGAGGAAAGCGGCGGCGGCGGTAGGAAAAGGGCGAGCGGAGGCGGCTGCTGGTGACTGCTCGGTGGTCTGTCAGTCAGCCTCCAGGTCCCCGGAAGCAGGACGCGAGGCCAAGCTGCCACCGCAGCCCCTGTCGCCCCTCATCCCCTGTAGTCCCGGGCTCTGGCCGGGGCTGGCCTGCCCTTTCGCCCGCTGGACGGGCCTGGGCGGGATGTAGGGCGCTGGGCGCTGAGGCCGCCGCGGCGGCGAGGGGAGCGCGGAGGGCGCCCCGAGGATGGAGAGAGCGATGGAGCAGCTCAACCGCCTGACGCGCTCGCTGCGCCGCGCGCGCACCGTGGAGTTGCCCGAGGGTGAGCGGGGCCGGGAGCTGGGGCGGCTGGGGGGATGGGGCTGGGGCCAAGTCTGGCGGAAAAACTAACCCAAAGCTGAGAATATACCCGCTTTTACTTTCCTGGACTGGGAGGGGCGGACCCGGGCTCCTGACCCCCGCGCTTCTGGGAGTGTGCCGGAGGGGCTGGGTCCCTGCGAGTCCTGCTGTCCGGAGAAGCGAGACCCAGGTCTTTCTCGGCTATCCATTGGGGGCGAAGGGACTGAAGTGTCAGCCCGGTGGCTGAGACCTGGATTCCGAAGAATTATAGTTGCGGACCATTAAAAAGACGCTGCTTAATGGAGATACATACTCCAAAGATTGTGTTTACTTTAAGCTGCAGAGTGAGGGTTAAGCCTCTTCTTCTCTTCTCTTCTCTTTTTTTCTAGGGCGTTGCTTTGTTTTGACAGTAGACAAACAAAAGGTTGTCAGACATCAGACAGGTACTCATGAAGTAATGTTGGTGTAAACATACACGTACATTTTTCTTTAATGTGCATGACTGCCTTCATTCTTCATTTATTCGTCAGGCTTGTATTGAGTGGGCAAGATGGGAACTGGAGCGCATCCGCAAAAAGGAATAAGGCATGGTCTGCAGTTCAGGACTTTTAGTTGTGTGCTAGGGTTCCTAGGGCAGTCAAAATTCTAGTAATAAAAGAGGAGAGAAAATAAGCCGTTTTGTTTGCAACCTCATGAATTCAGACAGAAGTTTAGTGGTGATGGGAGATGGCAGCACTGTCTTTAAGAGACTTTTGACTACTTTATGTTGAGTGAGGGAGGTGTTAGGAAGGGGTTATGGCATGTGAATACCTTTATCTTAATTGTAGCAGTTTATCTTATTTCATTTTTTCATAATTTTGAATTGTTGCTGGGGAGATTTGTAGGTCAGGGAAGGAGGCCCTGGGAGAGAGTCAGTCATGAAAGAAATGTGGGATTGGGTAGTTTGGGGATAATTTTCTTGAAAATATTTTCCCTAGTCTTGGTTTAGGTTTCAGAATAGGGAAGATTTGTGGTGATTGTTTCTAGAAAATAATTTTTTATTTGTTACTTTGCACTAAAATGGAACTGACTTAAAATAACCCCAATTTTAGTAACTATATTCCAACTTCAGTTTTTTTCTTTATTTTGTTAACACCTTCCACCTTTGAATCCATTTCTTTTCTTTTCTTTTTTTTTTTTTTAGTTTTTGGCTGGGGCTGGGTTTGAACCCATTATGGGGCCGGTATTTGACTCCTTTGAGCCACAGGTGCCACCCTGAATCCATTTCTTAAGTGTTGCTCTCACTTATTTTCCATAGTCAAACTCTTGGTTTAGGCCAAGCGTCATCAAACTATGGCCTGCGGGCCACATGCAGCCCCACTAGGACATTAGTCCGGCCTGCCAGGCGTTTCTGCCACTGCTGCCGGTCCTGCTTAGCGGCCAACTCATGCGGGCACGCAGTCTGGCCCTCCAACGGTTCGAGGGACAGCGAATTGGCACCCTGTTTAAAAAGTTTGAGGACCCCTCCCTGGTTTAGGCTGATGATGAAGACTGCAAATACAGTTTTATTGACATTGCCATTTCTGTTTCTTAGTTTGAATATAGATATTTTTTCAACATAAATATGATTTAGAAGATTTTGGTGATGTTACTTAGTTTTAAAAGTAATATATTGTCATTGTAGGAACTGGAAAATAAGGAAAAATAGGAAAAGAATGCTGTCATTCCATCACACAGTAATAAATAGTTTTAGCATTTTTATTTGTAAATAAAATATATCTTATTTCTTTTTCTGTAACAAATTAAGATCATACTGCATATAGTCTTTTATTTTGTGTTTAGGAAACATTCTCAGTTTTTTATATCCTTAAATATGCTAAATGACCTGGCACTATTTCATAGGATGTATGTAACAAATGTTGAATATAATTTTGTTTTTGTAACTGATTCTATGAGGAACAGCTTTGTGCTTAAAAATTGGGGTTAATTCTTAGGAGAAGAAGAAGAAGATCTAATTATATCAACATTTTTTAGGCCCTAGATGTTAGTTTCTGAACTTACTCCTTGGAAACTTCCAGTAACAGTCTGATAGTACCTGGAAATCAAAATAAAACTTTCCACCATGTTGGGAGATAAAAATGACATTTTATTTACATTGGTTTCTTTGATTCTAATTTATTTGTTCATTTTGTTCCTTGCATTTATCTTTGTCCCTAAATTCTTTGAGGTTCACTATTTCAAGTTTGTCACATATAATGCGTTCTGATTATTAAAATCCACATTGTGCTTACATTTTATAGAAGCTCCCAGGTGTCTCTAAATTTGGAAAGTAATTAGAATTTATGGCTCGGTGCCTGTGGCTCAAGCGGCTACGGCATCAGCCACATACACCTAAGGTGGCGGGTTTGAATCCCCAGCCTGGCCAGCCAAACAACAATGATGGCTGCAACCAAAAAATGGCCGGGCGTTGTGGCGGGCGCCTGTAGTCCCAGCTACTTGAGAGGCTGAGGCAGGAGACTCGCTTGAGCCCAGGAGTTGGAGGTTGCTGTGAGCTGTGATGCCGTGGCACTCTACCCAGGGGATAGCTTGAGGCTCTGTCTAAAAAAAAAAAAGAATTTATTTTACCCTGTTAGAATTAAGCAATCAATAAGAGTATCTAATAACAAATTATTATTTTTATTTTTATTTTTTTTTGAAACAGCCTCAAAGCTGTCGCCCTGGGTAGAGTGCCGTGGCATCCCAGTTCACAGGAACCTTCAACTCCTGGGCTTAAGCGATTCTCTTGCCTCAGCCTCCTAAGTAGCTGGGACTACAGGTGCCTGCCACAATGCCCGGCTATTTTCTTTTTGGTTGTGGTTGTCATTATTGTTTGGCAGCCTGGGCTGGCTTTGAACCTGCCAGCTTTGGTGTATATGGCTGGTGCCTTAGCCACTTGAGCCACAGGTGCTGAGCCGATAACACATTATTAAAGTTGTAAAATTTTTAGTCAGTTTTTACTCTAAAAATAACTTGGTACATGGGATGCAATTAGACATGTTTGATTTTCTGAATTAGATGCTAGGGGGACACATTTATCTTTCCTTAGACTGGAGAAAACCTGAGTATTACCACTCAGTAATGGAGTCAAGTTGTTGAGTCATCCTAGGCAGGACTAACACAGGAATATTCTTGTGAGACAAATAGGTGAAGGGAAAGAAATTACTTTAGGGTTATGGAGTCTTAGTGAAGTTTAAAAGGTTGGTATATATTCTTTGCATATATGGAGAAAAATTTATTTCATTTTTTTGAGGCAGAGTTTCACTCTGATGCCCAGGGTAGAGTACTGTAGTATCATAGCTCACAGCAACCTCAAACTCCTTCCAGAGTAGCTGGGACTACAGGTGTCTGCCCACAATTCCACGCTAATTTTTCTATTTTTTAGTAGAGACAGGTGTCTCACTCTTGGGCAGGCTGGTTTCAAACTCTTGAGTTTAAGCAATACACCTGCCTCAGCCACCCAGAGTACTAGGATTACAAGTGGGAGCCACTGCACCCGGCCACATGGAGAAAAGTTTAAACTACTGCATTTATAGTGAATGTAATTTGTTTAATAAAATATTAGAATTTGAGTCTATTTTAGCATCTGTGATAGTTAGGATAATTACCAGTTTTTAAAAAATCAAACTGTCTTTCGTGACAGTTTGAGGAGAAATTATGTACAGTATAGTGAATCTGAGCTCCTGCTCTTTTAGGATTTTCTTTTTACCAGTGGAGTTTTGAAACTATATTAGTAAAAATGGCCAGCTGATAAAATGAGAGATTAAATTTTTCTTATCACTTTGGAAACTTTAATTATATACTTAATCCTCAAGGTGTCTTCATGAGGGCAGAGGAGGAAGCATCTGACAACAAATTGTATTTTGTCTTTTCCTAGTATATTATTTCATGGGTAGTCTCCTAAGATCATAGTTGTGATTATATATTTTTTATACTTCCCTTTTACTTCCCTTTTAATTTATATGACCTATATTTTAATAATGCTATATGTGTCTTTTTTTTTTTTTTTTTTTTGAAACATAGTCTCACTCTTTTACCCAGGTTAGTTACTCCAGTGCCATGGCATCATTGCTCACAGCAACCTCAAACTCTTTGGCTCAAGAGATCCTCCTGCCTCAGTCTCTCAAGTAGCTGGAACTACAGCTACAGGTGCCTACCACTACAACTGGCTTCTTTTTTTCTATTTTTAGTATTTTCTATATTTAGTGTTCTCACTCTTGCTCAGGCTGGCCTCAAACTTTGGAGCTCAAGCATTCCACCCACCTTGGCCTCTCAGAGTGCAAGGATTATAGGTGTGAGCCACTGTGCCCAGCCAAGTTACATGTGTCTTTAAAAATAAGATCCACATCTAAATTTTATCTAAATAAAGCCAATATGGACTTTATGATGGTCACTAATGCTCACTTAAAAATTAGTATATTGATTTATAAATTTACATTCACCAATAAGGGTATTTCTTATTTATGACTTTGTTTGTTATGGATTGACTTAATTGAAATTGTTGTGGTTTAGAAGTTTAGATTTTTATTGGGGTGTGTGTTATAGGATAGATGAAGAATGTAGTCATGCTGAGGGAGGCTTAGTGCCATGTTTTCAATTCCTAGTGGTGACTCATTCATAGTTATTGAGAATAATTTAGTGGGTTGCAGTTACCATTTAAACAAAATAGAAGGGGATAAAACAAATTAGAATGTGTTGCGCATAGTAAGAGTAGTAATATATAATAACCAAAAGGTCTATTATAGATAATGTATACTGAGTGTATTGTTAATATGTAGTATTGCAGGGGCTCTGGAATCAGCCACTTAATGCCATCATCATACAGCTTGTTACTTAGTGGGTCAGTTTTCTCATTTGTAAAACGAGGGGATAGTAGCCCCAGCCCTAAGGTGGTTGTGAGGATAAAAGACATGATGTATGTTTAAGATAATGGTTTCTAAGGGTTGGTTATGAATAAGATTTATTAGTATTTTATTTTTATGGTGAGAAAGTTGTTGGGATTAAATTGTTTTTCATACATATAATCACAAATAGTAAAATAATGAACAAAAATATGAAGAAATGCTATAAGAACTTTTTTCCATTTCCCCTATGAAATAGTTCAGTCTATATTTCTAAATATATAAATTATGCTTTTCAAACATCATAATACCATTATTAAGGCCAAAACAATTAACAATTTTGTATTATTCTCAAATATCCAGTCCATGTTTAGTTTTTCACCCACTCAAAAATTATCTTAAAAATGTTCTTTTACAGTTGGGTTTTTTTTTTTTTTTTAATTAGTATTCCTATAGGGAACACATATTGTATTTGGTTGATTTGTCTCTTCAGACTCTTAATCTATAACAGTTCCTCTTTTCATACAGAATTTTTTAAAAAATAATTTTAGACTTGAAGTTGTATAAGTAGTAGAGTTCTCACGTGTCCTTCATCCAGCTTTCACCAGGGTTAACACATTGTACAGTTACCAAAACTAAGAAATTAACATATGTGTAATAGTTTTAAGTATACTACTGACATTATTAGAATTTCACAAGCTTTCCCACTAATGTCCTTTTTCTATTTTAGGATCCAAACCAGGATACCACATTGAATTTAGTTGTTATACATAGAGCTTTTGCCTCTTCATGCTGTGATAGTTCTTCAGTCTTTCCTTATTTTTATTTAATGGCCTTGAGACTCTTTAAAGAGGTCTGGTGAGGTATTTTGTAGAATTCCCTTTAGTTGGATTTGTCTGCTATTTTCTCATGATTAGATTGAAGTTATGCATTTTTTGGCAAGAACAGTCTTCCCTCATCTGTAGCTTTACTTTCCCCAGTTTCAATTAGTCATGAATGGTACAATAAGGTATTTTGAGAGAGAGATACCACATTAAGATAACTTTTATTATAGTATATTACTGTATATATTACTGTATTCTATTAGTTGTTGATCACTAACTGTGACTAATTTACAAATAAAACCTTATCACATGTAGGTATGGGTAGGTGTGTATATATATTGGAAAAAACGTAGTGCATTCAGGGTTTGGTGCTATATGCAGTTTCAGGCATCCACATTCAGATGTGGAATGTGTCTCCTTCAGATGAGGACTACTGTATTGCCAAAGTGATGTGCTCTTCTCATTTGGTCATATCAGGAGCTGCAAGATATTGATACGCATTTTTAGTGATGTTACCCTCTTATTAAAGTTGTGTCTGTAGGGTTCTTTACTTTAAATTTGCTATTTTTCCTTTGTAATTTGTATTTTTTGCAGATACCTTGATGCCAAGCAAATATTGTTAACCCATTAACTTAGCATTTAGGTATTAACTATTTATTTATTTAGAGATAGGATCTCAGTATTAACTTTTAAAGAGCTTCGTGGATGTTGTCAGGGTTACTTCTCTATAAATGATTTGTTAAAAAACAAACTGAGCTGGATTTGGTGGTTCATGCCTATAATCCTAGCACTTTAGGAGGCTAAGGTGTGAGGATTGCTTGAAGCCAGGAGTTTGAAACCAGCCTGGGCAACATAACAAGACCTCACCTACCTCTCTGAAAAAAAAAAAAAAATTAGCTGGATGTGGTGGCACATACCTGTAGTCCCAGCTACTTGGGGCAGCTGAGGTAGGAGGATTGCTTGAGCCTAGGAGCTCGAGGTTACAGTGAGCTACGGCCACTGTGCTCCAGCCTGGGTAACAAGAGTGAGACTTCATCTCCCCCCAAAAATTAAAAAAAAAAACAACACATAAATCTCCAAAATGCATTGGATGACTATTAGTAATCTATAAAAATCAATACACTAGCTACTATGTACTTATGTATAATATGGCAGCATAGATGTTGATTTTTAACTTTTTATAATGTTTGTGTGAGTTTATTCTATTAAAGATATTATCTTAGTCCAGTTTTTTCCTGCTATAATAGACAGACTAGGTAATTTACAAAGAAGAGAAATTTATTTTTTACAGTTTTGGCGGCTAGGAAGTCTAAGACTATGGTGCCAGCATTTGTCAAGAGTCATCCCATGGCAGAAAGCAGAAGAGGGGAAGAGGGCAAGAAAGGAAGCATGAGACAGAAAGGAGACCCAACTCCCAGGGTGACTATCAACATTAAGTCATTCAGGAGATTCATGAGAGTAGAGCCCTGATTGCCCGGTTGCTTCCCAGAGGCCTCACCTCTTACCATGATCATAATGGCAACCAACTTTCTAACACTTGAACTTTAGGGGGATATATTCAAACTGTAGCTAATATGAATAAAAACATTGTGAATATTGTAAAGTGATAATTAAAATTAAGACTTTTATGCTATTTCATGAAAACTTTGAGAAGGATTTCCTTTATAATAAAATTGGCAAGAAGCAAGAACTATGTATATTTAAGATTTTAAAATTGTTTTAGCATATATAAAAGGTGCCCCAAAAATACACATTTTAAGAAAAGAAAAAAGTGTATTAAAATTGTAATACTCAAGTCACATTTAACTTCTACAATTGTAAGAGATACAATATATAAGACAATAAATGTTATTGGTATAGATTGACTATTATAATTTAATACAGTTTTTCCTTTCTTAAAATGCGTATACTTTTTTGGTACCCTCTATATATCTTTAATATATCCATATATACTCAAAGTTCCCCCAAACTACGTGTAAGCATGATAAAATATAATGTCTATAAATACCCTTTTGGAAGTAAAAGAATTTCAGTTGTTAAATCTATAGAAAATATTAGGTCTTTTATTTTCCTTTACATCCAGAAGCTAAGTTTTTTTGTGATGATCGAGAGGGGATAAACAGTGGAAGGGATGAAAGATTCTGCACTATTTCAAATCTTGCAGTACACCTGGTATTCTGCACTCTTCTTTCCTCTTCTATCTCTCCTCATGTTTTATGTAAATTTAAGAAAACTAAAGTGATTGTAAGTATCACCCAAAAAGTAGGAGATAAATTAAATTTTTTCTGGATTTTTTCCTCAGATAATGAAACTGCTGTTTATACATTAATGCCAATGGTTATGGCTGATCAACACAGGTGAGTGCTTGTTCATAAATTTATGCTTTTTAAGAAGTATAAATTCTAAATGTTGCATGTACAGATATGTAGGAAAACTCACAGAGATACACAGTTTGGACATAGATAATTGCCTGAGGCAATTTTTTAAATCTCTCAGTTACAATTTTCTGTCTGTGAAATAAAGAAAGATTTTCTGAGATTCGTATCAGCTGTAAAATTTTATAGTGAGAGATTTTCCAAATGAAGAACCAGATATTAAGTCAAGTATTGGTGGGTCACTGAAATAGAAAAAAGCATTGGGGTGATTTCTTTTAGAGATCACACTAGTGATCTTTATAAGAAAAGATTAGGGCTGGGAGGTACCTTATTTCCCTTATGTGCTAGCTACTGCATCGATCTTCTTTTTTATTGATGTTCTGTTGACAATCTTTTTAGAGGGGCATGTATGAGAAACATTTATCTTAGTGAGAGGGTCTTTATACTTGTAGGACTCAGTTCTCCTGTGGTTAGCTATTGGATATTTTGGTGTAGTGAGAAGAATGTGAAGAGATACTGCATTTTGAAACAAGCTGAAAATATGATTTTTTTTTTTTGCTTTAAATTTTCTGTCTGGTATAATTAAAGAATGTTTTTGTCTTACTTTATTTGGACAGCATTAGTATAGGTAGCCTCAAATTCTGGCAATGGAAACAGCCAGGTCTAGACCCTTTGTTTCTCAAGAATCTAGGGAGAGCTGAAGCCAACTTCTTCTCTTAGGTGTCCTCAGAGCAGGTAATGTAGTGCTGGTCAAGTAGCATATGAGGAAAGCTTCAGTGCTATTTTATTAGTCAAGGCATTTGGTTTTTAAAAGATATTGTGCTGGCTACCATGCTATAGTTAGAGAATTGTAAACAGTCTAGAAAACAGCCCTGTTTTTTGGTTGGTATGTGATGGGTCTGTCTAAATAATTACTAATAGTAGCTAAAGAACTATTTAAATTGATTTATTATGTTTTTAAAAACTTTTTAAACATATTCCTCTTTTGATTTTTTTGGGGGGGTCATAGGTCTGTTTCTGAACTACTATCAAATTCAAAATTTGATGTCAATTATGCATTTGGACGTGTAAAAAGAAGCTTGCTTCACATAGCAGCAAAGTAAGAATCTAAAGATATTTGGGGTTAAACTCTGGTCTAGAACAAGGATCAATAAGCTTTGAATCAGCATTTTCTCATAGTATTTATGGGGAGAGATGAGAACAGAGAGGTGAGTAGTTCTTCATCTTGTTTACAGCATAGTGTGCTATGTATTGCATCTCTTGAAAAATTGGTAACTTGGAGATTGGACTTAAGTCTCATTCATGTCCTTATTGTCTAAGCTTGTTCTAGGTCAGATCAGTAGGTTAGGCGTGGGATTCTCGCTCCTTGATGTAGTTAGAGAGTATGTTCCCCAGAATGTGTGTTCAGCAAAATTTTCCTTTTATGCCACCAATATGAGATTTTATATGCTAACTGTGTATGAAGTCATTGGTTTAAAATTTTTACTGCAGTGGGAGAATGATTTTTGTTCATGGTTTTCCAGTATATAATAAATGAGTTAACTAATATCTGTCTTTTTAGAATTTAAGTAGGTGTGTTGGAGTTAATCGTACATGATTAATTTGGCTTCTAGAAGGTGAAACAGTTGAGTGCTGTGTATTTTTTTTTCCATTAACTAACCTTTATTTTGAATTTCTCAAAATACTTTATAGTTTTCATAGTATAATGTACCTTGTTGAAAGTAGGGGATGTTTACTATTTGTGATAGAAGTTAAATCAAATTGTAGATGAAATGTGAACCTTCAAAATAGCATGTTTGATTGAATTTTTTGGTTTTTAATTAAGCTTTGTTAAGTATGGCTGTTTGTTGAATGTATCTGAACTGTTTTTTAATATTGTTTTAGTTGTGGATCAGTGGAATGCTTGGTTCTGCTGTTAAAGAAAGGAGCAAATCCTAACTATCAAGATATTTCAGGCTGTACACCCCTTCATTTGGCAGCTAGAAATGGGTAAATATTTAGTTTCTTTCAGTAGTTTAAGTTGTATTATCATTTATGACTAATAGTATTCAGAGTATTGTACCTTGATTTGGTGATTTTTTTTCCTTCCCTAGTATTTGCTAGGGGAAAAACTACAAAAATAATGTGTACATTTTGTTATCTGTAATTTTTTTTCTCTCAAGGGTATTCTTGATAAGCCTGTTGCTATTCCTCTTTAAAGTGGGCCTTAGGCCATTATATTTACTTTTTAAAAAACTATCATATTTAATAATTTCTTAAATTGTTCACTAATATTTTCCTTCTTTTTTAAAATTTATTTTTATTTACTTTAAAATTTTTTTTTAGAGACAGTGTCTCACTTTATTGCCCTTGGTAGAGTACTGTGGCATCACAGCTCACAGCAACCTCCAATTCCTGGGCTTAGGCAATTCTCTTGCCTCAGCCTTCTGAGTAGCTGGGACTACAGGTGCCTGTCAGAACGCCTAGCTCCTTTTTTTGTTGTTGTTGCAGGTTGGCCAGGGCCAGGTTTGACCCCGCCAGCCTTGGTATATGGGACTGGTGTCCTACCCACTGAGCCACAGGTGCCACCCTAATATTTTTCTTCTTGAAAATATATTTGTGGAAGTTCATTTTTACTTGTATTCTAATGACATTTTCTGAAAAGCATAATTTTTACTTGTTTTTGGTGTGCTTTTTCTTTTTTTTTCTTTTTTAACTGAATTTTTTTTTTCTTTTTTTTAAGACAGATTCTCAAGATGTTGCCCTGGGTAGAGTGCCATGGCATCATAGTTCATAGCAACTTCCAACTCTTGGGCTCAAGTGATCCTCTTGCCTCAGTTTTTCTATTTTTAGTAGAGATGGGGTCTCACTTTTTGCTTAGGCTGGTCTCGAACCCAGGTGCTCAAGCAATCCACCCTTCTCGGCCTCCCAGAGTACTAGGATTACAGATGTTAGCCACTGTGCCCAGCTTTTAACTGAATTTTTATTAAATCATAACTGTATAGGGTGCCACCTGTATCTCAAGCAGCTAAGGCGCCAGCCACATACACCAGAGCTGGTGGGTTTGAATCTGACCCAGGCCTCCCAAACAATAACAACTACAACCAAAAGGTAGCCGGGTTTTGTGGCAGGTGCCTGTAGTCCCAGCTACTTGGGAGTCTGAGGTAAAAGAATCGCTTAAGGTGTTGGAGGTTGCTGTGAGCTGTGATGCCACGGCATTCTACCCAGGGCAATGGGTAGAATGGCTCTGTCTCAAAAAAAAAAAAAAAAGTCATAACTGTATACATTTATGGGGTACCACCTAATGATTTGATATACAATGTGGAATGCTTAAATCAAATCAAACTGGTTAACATAACCATCACCGCTTTTATTTTTGAAATGGACCCTTGTACTGTGCACATTACATGAGATCCTACCACATACCCTCCCTCCACTTGTCCCCTCCCCTTTCCCTTCGCTCCCCTCCTTCTTTCTGGACTATATTTGTGTTTTCTCATTTGTAAGAATGTGTAAGTGATTATATATTGGATACTTAACAGTATTTAGTACATTATGGATAATTGCTTTTTCCATTCTTGTGATACTTTACTAAGGAGAATATATTCCAGCTCCATCCAGGTAAACATAAAAGATAATAAAGTCTCCATCTTTTTTATGGCTGCACAGTATTCTGTGGTATACATATACCACAATTTTTTTTTTCTTTATTAAATCATAACTGTGTACATTGACGCATTTATGGGGTACAATGTACTGATTTGAGGTACAGTGTGGAATACTTACATTGCATTGATGAACATCACCATCACCTTGCTTACTTATTTGTTGTGGTAAGACATTTATACTCTATTCTTAATAGTTTTGAAATGTACCATTTGCATTATGCACATTAGGTGAGGTCTCCCACCAAATGCCCTCCATACTCCTGGCCTCCCTCCTCCTCTCCCTTCTCCATTTTCTTCCCTTCTTTCTGGACTATAGTCATGTTTTACCATTTGTATGAAAGTATTGGTGATTATATATTGATTTCATATCAGTATTGAGTACATTGGATACTTTTTTCCCCTGTTCTTGAGATACTTTACTAAGAAGAATATATTCCAGGGCAGTGCCTGTGGCTCAAAGGAGTAGGGCACCGGCCTCACATACCAGAGGTGGTAGGTTCAAACCCAGCCCCTGCTAAAAACTGCAAAAAAAAATTTATATGTATGTATATACACACACATATGTATTCCAGCTCCATCCAGTTAAACATAAAAGATGTGAAGTCTCCATCTTTTTTATGGTTGCATAGTATTCCATGCATACATATACCACAATTTGTTAATCTATTCATGGGTTGAGGGGCACTTGGGCTGCTTTCATGACTTGGGAATTATGATTTGGGCTGCAATAAACATTCTAGTACAAATCTCTTTGTTGTAAAATGATTTTTGATCATCTGGGTATATACCAAGTAGAGGAATTACAGTATCAAATGGTAGGTCTACTTTTAGTTCCTGGAGTATTCTTCATACTTCTTTCCAAAAAGGCTATATTAGCTTGCATTCCCACCAACAGTGTAGAAGTGTTCCCTTCTCTCTGCATCCACGCCAACATCTGTACTTTTGGGATTTTGTTATGTGGGCTAATCTTACCAGAGTTAGATAATATCTCAAAGTGATTTTGATTTGCATTTCTCTGGTGACTAAAAATGATGAGCAGTTTTTCATGTGTTTGTAGGCCATGCTCCTGTCTTCCTCAGAGAAATTTCTGTTCAGGTCTGTTGCATAGAAATGGATTTGTTCTTTTCTCTGTCTCTCTCTTAAATAGTTCTCTTAATGACTGCAGACATGTAAGGCTGTTTGGTAGCATTCTGAAACATCACAGTAATGCTGGTTTTCTCAATTGTTGTGTAACTTGTGTGAAATGGTTATCAAACCAGTAAGAATGCATTTATGCATCCATCATTTTCAGGATTGTTGGTAACCTGGGCATATTTCCCCCAAATAACCTCGCCCCCCTTGTGTCACAAGGCCTAGCTCGATCACATTGACATCGATGACAGTCTCTTTGATAATAACACCTGAAGTTGTATATAATGGGGATAAGGGATTCTTCTTTACACCAAGTATTGGCAGGCAAAAGATGGCTATCAGTTCAGGATGTGTTACATGGGCCTTCTGGAAACTCAAGCCCGTTGGCCTGATGAGTCTTTCATATATAGGTGGTTTTCTTGTAAAGCCATCTACAACAAAGCAGACTTTAGTAACCATCCTCTTCCATGCCTTCTTCTTTCTCTTTCCTGTTTGAATAACTTTTAATACTTCTGTTTTTCCCTGAGCACGAACTTTGGGCAGAGGGACTTCCCATTTGCCCTCTTTCTCTTTTCGTTTTTGTTTAATCATATTGGAGAGTACTTTGGTTCAGGACTGTCCCTTTCTGTCCAACAGATAGGCAGGTACTGCTCCCTGTGGAGTTTTTTCATCATCCTTTTGTTTAATGTTTCTCTTTTCATGCATCTTGATAGTCTTTTTCATTTGTATTTTCTCAGCATGGCGCTGTTTATGGTAGAGCTTAGCCTTCAGACCAGTCATCTTCTTTGCCTTCTTTGACCATTCATGAGCCTCTGGACTTTCTTTTTTTCTCTTTTTCTCATGGTAATCCAAGCGATATCCATAGCGTTTAAGATGTAATTCAATATATTCATTTTGTGGCATGAAGAGGTCGCAGAGCCCTGGGTGCAGCCTCTGGGGTACGAAGACGCTGTCAATCTTTGGGTCTTGAGTTGTTATTTTCTCATTGATTAGTTTGAGTTCTCTGTAGATTCTATTAATCAGACCTTTGTTGGAATCACAATGTGCAAAAATCTCCATTTTGAAGGCTGTCTGTTTGCTTTACTTACGGTGCTCTTGGCTCTGCAGAAGCTTTTCAGTTTGATCAGATCCCAGTAATACATTTTTGGTATTACTTCAATTGCCCAAGGGGTGCTTTTCCTAAAATATTCTCCCAGGCTGATTTCTTCAAGAGTTTTCTCTGCATTCTCTTGTAGTATTTGTATAGTTTCATGTCTTAAGTTTAAATCTTTCATCTAGTGGGAATCAATTCTTGTTAATGGTGAAAGGTGGGGGTCCAGTTTCAGTCTTCTGCAGGTCCCCAGCCAGTTCCCCTAGCACCATTTGTTAAATAGGGAATCTTTCCCCAAATGAGTGTTTTTGATAGGCTTGTCAAAGATCACATGATGGTAAGTGGCTGGATACATCTCTTGGTTTTCTCTTGTGTTCCATAAATCTGCCTCTCTATTTTTGTGCTAATATTAAGCTGTTTTGATCACTGTAGATTTATGGTATAGCCTGAAATCTGGTAATGTAATACTTCCTGATTTATTTCTATTTCTGAATAATGTATTGGCTATTCGAGATTTTTTTCTGATTCCATATAAATCGAAGTACTATTTTTTCAAGTTCTTTAAAGTATGACAATGGTGCTTTAATAGGGATTGCATTAAATCTGTGGATTGCTTTGGGGTAGTATGGACATTTTAACAATGTTGATTCTTTTTTTTTTTTTTTTTTTTTTTTTGAGACAGAGCCTCAAGCTATCCCCCTAGGTAGAGTGCCATGGCATCACAGCTCATAGCAACCTCCAACTCCTGGGCTCAAGTGAGTCTCCTGCCTCTGCCTCCCAAGTAGCTGGGACCACAGGCGCCTGCCACAATGCCCGGCCATTTTTTGGTTGCAGCCATCATTGTTTTTTGGCGGGCCTGGGCTGGGGATTCGAACCCACCACCCTAGGTGTACGTGGCTGGCACCTTAGCCAATTGAGCCACAGGCGCTGAGCCACAGTGTTGATTCTTTCTAGCCATAAGCATCGTATGTTTTTCCATTTATTAACATCTTCAGCTATTTCTTTTCTCAGAGTTTCATAGTTCTTTTTATAGAGATCTTTCATGTCCTTTGTTAGGTAAATTCTCAGATATTTCATCTTCTTTAGCACTACTTTAAAAGGAATAGAGTCCTTGACTATATTTTCAGCTTGCCTGTTGTTGGCATATATAAAAGCTACTGATTTACAAGTATTGATTTTGTATCCTGAGACACTGCTGTATTCATCACTTCAAAGACTTCTGTAGTTGAGTCCCTGGGGTTCTCCAGGAATAGGATCATATTATCTGTGAAGAGTAAGAGTTTGATCTCCTCTGACTCCATTTGGATACCCTTGATCACCTTCTCTTGCCTGATTAAGATGACTAAGACTTCCATTACCATGTTGAATAGCTATGGAGACAGTGAGAATCCTTGCCTGGTTCCAGATCTGAGTGGAAATGTTTGCAGTTTTATTCCATTCAGTGTGATATTGGCTGTGGGTTTGGTATAGATGGTCTCTGTTAGTTTAAGAAATGACCCTTCTAAGTCTGTTTTCTTTTGTGTTCTGATCAAGAAAGGATGTTGGATATTATCAAAAGCTCCTTCTGCATAATTGAGAGAATTATATGGTCTTTGTTTTTCATCATTATATTATGTATTATATTTGTAGATTTATGTATGTTGAACCAACCTTGTAACCCTGGGATAAAACCAACTTGCTCATGGTATATAATTTTTTGGATGTGTTGTTGAATTCTGTGTGCTAGGATCTTACTGAGTATTTTTGCATTGATAGTAATTAATGATATTGGTCTATAGTTTTCTTTTTTTGTTGAGTCTTTTCCTGGTTTGGGAATCAGGGTGTTACTGGATTCAGGGAATGTGTTGGAAAGTATTCCTTCTTTTTCTGCTCTGGAAAAAGTTATGTAATATAGTTACTCATTTCTCTTTAAAAGTTTAGTAGAATTCTGATGTAGAGCCATTTGGTCCCAGATTTTTTCTTTTTTGGGAGATGTCATATAGTTGAGGCTATTTCAGTGCTTGATATAGGTCTATTCTAAGGTGACCAGACGTCCCGCTTTTTAACAATTTGTCCTGCGTCCCATGGCATTTTAAAAAGTCCTGATTTTTGGAAACAATGCACAACAAGCTAGGGAACACGGGAGAACAGGAAGGGAATATATGGTTTTTGGCTGCCATGTGGCTATTTCACCAGGATATGAGTTTTATATTATTTTTGTTAATTTTATAATGTTAAACTTTAATAATAACAAATAATTGTTGAGAACTGATTATTGAG
>CAUYQV010106708.1:0-14787 GCA_963574575.1 Galagoides demidoff
GCCCAAGAGTTTGAGGTTGCTGTGAGCTGTGACACTGTAGCACTGTACCAAGGGTGATGTAATGAGACTCTGTCTCAAAACAAACAAACAACAACAAAAAAACCCCCAAAAAACCAACTTTGAGATAGCTTCTAACTCCAGTAAGATTAGCCCACATCACAAAATCCTAAAACTGCAGATGCTGGCCGGGATGTGGAGAGAAGGGAACACTTCTACACTGATGGTGGGAATGCACACTAATTCATCATTTTTGGAAAGAAGTATGGAGAATACTCAAGGAACTAAAAGTATATTGCCATCCAATCCTGCAATTCCTCTACTAGGTATATACCCAAATGATCAAAAATCATTTTACACAAAGACATTTGCACCAGAATGGTTTTTGCAGCCCAATTCATAATTGCCAAGTCATGGAGGCAACCCAAGGGCCCACTGACCCATGAATGGATTAATGAATTGTGGTATATGTATACCATGGAATACTGTGCAGCCATTAAAAAGATGGAGACTTCATATCTTTTATGTTTACCTGGATGGAGCTGAACATATTCTTCTTCTTCTTTTTTTTTTTTTTTTTTGAGACAGAGCCTCAAGTTGTCTTGGCATCACAGCTCACAGCAACCTCCAACTCCTGGGCTCAAGCGAGTCTCCTGCCTCCGCCTCCCAAGTAGCTGGGACTACAGCCGCCTGCCACAACACCCAGCTATTTTTTGGTTGCAGCCATCATTGTTGTTTGGCGGGCCTGGGCTGGATTCAAACCCACCAGCTCAGGTGTATGTGGCTGGCACCTTAGCCGCTTGAGCCATAGGCGCCGAGCCAGCATATTCTTCTTAATAAAGTATCTCAAGAATGGAAGAAAAAGTATCCAATGTACTCAATACTATTACGAAACCAATATATAATCACCTACACTTTAATACAAATGATAAAACTATAGTCCAGAAAGAAGGGAGGGGAGGCTGGAAGTGTTATGCCCAGATTGCAAAGTCCCCCCAAACTACCAGGGAGCCGAGTCCAATGCAAAAGCAAAGAGCCTTTATTCAAGCTTGAGCCTGGACTCTCAGAGACCCAACATGGTGATTACCTCTGACCACTGGAGTGATTGGTTTTTGATGCCCAGGGCAGTGAATGATGGCTAATTTTTTTAGTAGCTAAATAGCAGTTAGGAGATCTAGTATTTCTTGTTTGTTCTTGACGGTTTTCCCTTCTGCTGTTAGCAGCCCCCTCTCCTGGTAGACGGCTCCATGAACATGGGCCATGGCAAACGCGTATTGGCTGTCAGTGTAGATGTTGATCTTTTTGTCTCTCTTTAGAACTAGAACTTTGGTGAGGGCGATGAGCTCTGCTCGCTGGGCAGAGGTGCCGCCTGGGAGTGGCTCAGCCCATAGTCTCTGTTTCTGAGACTACCACTGCCCCCATGTACCTGTGTCTGTCCTTCATGAAACTACTGCCATCTGTGAACCAGGTTTCTTCAGCGTCTGGCAACAGCTGGTGGGTCAGGTCCTGGTGGAGGCTGTGGACTTGGGCTAGGATGTTCTGGCAGTTATGGAGTGGTGCCTCTGCATCGGGTTGGGTAGGAGGGTAGTGGGGTTCAGGGCAGCACTCGGTAGAAACTGGATCCGTGGTAGATTCAATAACAGGCTCTGATAGTGAGTCAGCTGGGCGTTGCTCATCCACCTGTACTGGGGCTGTTTTAAGACTCCCTCGATAGCATGGGGTGTTCTTGTCCAAGGGTGATTTTATCTGCATCTTTTACCAGGAGGGTGGTGGCCTCTACGATGCGCAAGCAAGGGGGCCATCCTGATGCCACTGGGTCTAGCCTTTTAGACAGGTAGGTACTGGACGAGTGTGGAGTCCTAAAGTCTGAGTCAGTATTCCTTTAGCCACTCCTTTATGTTCATCTACGTACAAGTGGAAGGGCTTTGTTATGTCAGGGAGACCCAAGGCAGGGGAGGACAGTAGGGCAGCTTTTAATTTCTGGAACACCTGTTCCCTGTTTTCTGTCCATTGGAACAGTTGCCCTGCTTTAGTGGCCTTGTATAAAGGCTTAGCAATTTCAGTGAACCAGGGAATCCTAGTCGGCAGAACCCAGCTGATCTCAGGAACTCCCATACTTGCCTGGGACTGGTGGGCATCGAGATCCCTAATATAGTCTGCTTTCTGGCCTCTGTGAGCCACCTCTGGCCATCCTTGAGTACATATCCCAGGTAACTTACAGTTTGTCGGCATATCTGTGCTTTCTTCGCTGATGCCTGTTACCCCAGGTCCCTTGGAGTGGTGAGCAAGTCCTGCGTTCCCCACAGGCAGTCCTGCTCATTGGCAGTCGCTATTAAGATATCTACATACTGGAGGAGGGTCAGGCCAGGGTGTAGCCTATGGAACTCACTCAAATCTTCATGCAGAGCTTCATCAAAGATAGTTGGAGAGTTTTTGAAGCCTTGGGGCAGGCGGGTCCAAGTCAGTTGTCCACTGATGCCTCTCTCCAGATCTCTCCACTTGAAGGTGAACATGGCCTGGCTCTGTGGTACCAAGGGCAAACTGAAAAAGGCATTTTTCAAGTTGAAAACTGTGTACCAGGTCTGGGTTGGGGCCAGGGAGCTCAGAAGGGTATAGGGGTTTGGCATGGATATCTATTACCCATTTATTGACCTCGAAGATCTTGGACTGGTCTGTAGTCATTAGTTAGGGGCTTCTTATCAACAAGGGAGTGTTCCAAGAGGACTGGCAGGGGATGAGTATCCCGGCATCCAAGAGGTGTCAGATTTGTGGGAGGATCCCATTTTTAGCCTCTAATGGCATAGGGTATTGCTTTATATGCACGGGCTTGGCCCCAATTTTGAGTTCTACTATAACAGGGGCTGGTGTCTGGCCAGCCCTACTCCTCCCCTTTCAGCCCATGTGGACGAGTGTGAAGCTAGCCATTTTGACATGTCAGGCTGGTCCAGCAGTAGCTACTGGTGGGGCCAGTATTCATTGTCCAGATGCATGGTCAGGACATGGATTGGGTGTCCTTGTCCATCTGTGACTTGGGGGGGGGGTCCCTTGCTTAAAGGAATCTGTGCTCCTATTTTGCTAAGGAGGTCTCTACCAAGCAGGGTGTATGGGCAGTCTGGGATGACCATAAAAGTGTGGGATACTCGGCCTGTGCCTAAGTCCACTGTTCTTTGGGTAGTCCATGAGTACTGTTTTATCCCAGTAGTGCCCTGAACCCAAGACTTTTTAGAGGCTAATTTGCCTTTATCACTAACTAAGATGGAGTGTCGTGCTCCTGTGTCTACTAGAAAATCACTTGGAATCCCCTCCACTTTAAGAGTTAACCTGGGCTTGGGGAGGGAGTCCAAACCCTGACCTCCCTAGTCACTGAGTTCTCCCAGCTCTAGGATGCGGGCCCTGTTGTGGGAAGAGGGCTCTCTGCCCTGCCTCTTAGGGCAGTCCCTGGCCCAGTGACCTATTTCTTTGCAACAGGCTCACTGATTTTTTTGCAATCTTGGGTGGTTCCCCCAGGGCTGCTCTTTACCTTCGCCTGCAGCCATTCTCCTTAACTGTTGTTTTCATTCCTCTGGGGAGTCTGCCATGGAGGTGAGCAGGATTTTAGCAAGATCTTGTGTCTGTTTATTTCAGGCTCGAACCTACTTTTCTTCAGGGGTTTCTCTATTATTGTAAACTTTCTCTGCCACTGCAAGTAGATCTTGTAGAGATTTTTTGGCTAGCCTATCTATTCTCTGAAGGTTTTCCTGATATCAGGAGCCAACTGATTAACAAAGGCCATTATAACGGCAGCTTTGTTCTCCTCTGCCTTGGGAACTATGGGTGTGTAAGTACAGAATGCCTCCATGGTCTGTTCAAGAGAGGCTGCAGGAGATTCAGTTTTTTCCTGTGGCACATTCCCTACCTTGGCCAAATTGGTCAGCTTTCTCTCTGCCTTTCTGAGACCTCCCATTAGAGTCTGGTGTCTGGCGGTAAACACGGAGTCTTTCCTTACCTCCCACCATATTGAAGTCCCAATCTAGGTGAATTAATGGGAACGCGGTGATCATCAGCGCCAGGTTAGTAGTAAGGTTCCCATCCTCACCTGGAACAGACTTCCAAGCCTACGACTGGATTCTCTCTCTCTTCAGTAGTGAATAATACCGTAACATTTGCTGACAATCATCCCAGGTGGGCTGATGGGTAAAAAAACAGACTCTGAAAGGTCAATTAAAGCTGTGGATTTTCTGAGAATTTGGGGATTTGTATTTTCCAATTGTACAGATCACTGGTGGCAAATGGCCAATAGTAGAGGGGCTTTTCCCTGTCATCATCAGGGGGGCCTGCGGTCTGGAGGGGCAGGGTAGTAGAGTCTGCTATCGCCAAGCCCTGTGGAGGTTTTTCTTGGAGTGTCCTACTCCTAGTGTCGGGGGTGCTACTTATTAAATTCCCCAATGCTTCCGCCTCCCCAGGAGAAGGAGGAGGAACACTTCTTCTCCTGGGGAGGCGGAGATGCTCTCCTCCCTTCTCCCTATCGCCCAGGGAGGGAGGAGGGAGGAGAGCATCTTGGTCCACACTATCTTGTAAAACAGAGTAGAGCAGCGGGGGGTTTGGGGGATTTTTCATGCACTGCGAGGACCATACTTGATGTCACTTCTGGCAGTGGCAAGATTGCCTTTAGCCATGCAGGGGGTTTTCTACTAAATCTTGCCAAGTGGTTATGTAAGGGACTTGGTCAGGGTGGCCAGTTGGTAGTCAATATACGATGTCTTTAACCTGGAAAATAATGGGGAGGTGAAAGGTTCCTTCTGGAGGCCACCCAGCATTGAAGATCAGTCATTTGTTCCTACAAAGAGTGATTAGTTTATTTTTCTTAACAAAGAGACCCAGGTTTTGAGCTCTGCCTTTGAAGTCTTGGAAATGGTCGAGAAAGAGGTATAGGGGAGTCGTTTGGGTCTTCCCCATGTCTTCCATCAGAGTCACCCCATTACAGACAGCCAGACCAACACAGTTACGAAACACAAAACACACACTATACTGAGAATTAGTCCTCTGGGATTCCACATCCGAAGGAAAAACTGAAGGTGGGATGACTGCCTTTTGCCATTTGGCATGAGCGACCGGCCACATCCACTCAAAATTACCAGAAGGATAGAGTCCACGCTGAGACCTGGGAATTCCTGTCCCAGTTCAGAGGGATCAAGTCTCCTATCAAAGGGGATGGAGTGCCTATTGGCCCCCTAGCCTCCAGTGCACCACCCTGGCCTCAAGTTGGCCCTATTTAGTTCCTGAAAACACCACTAAGACAGTAAGGACATAGACCACACTGGGAAAGATGGAAAAGACGTTTACACTTACTGACTCTTTGGGTGGAGTCCTTGGGGTTTGGGGGATCCCAGACAGGCCCCCAAATGTTATACCCCAATTGCAAAATCCCCTAAAACCACCAAGGAGCCAAGTCTGATTCAAGAACAAAGAGTCTTTATTTAAACACGAGCTTGGGCTCTCAGGGACCTGACACAGTAACCAGGTCCAGGCTGAGAGCGTGCTTCACTATTGTCTGCTTTCTTAAAAGAGGGGTGCATAGTATGGTATAGAATAAGACACAGGAGAATGTTGCCTTATTCTCCTGTGAGAAAGGTAGCACGGGTTGGTTTGATTGGCTGGGTTCCAGGAGGAGCTTTCCAGGGGGTTCGCTTTTTGCAAGTTTTAGGAATTTCTTTTTTCTTGGGACCGGGAGCTCTCTGTGGGCGCAAACTTTTTGCAGGCTACTCAGTGGCAGATTTTTACACAATGGAGTCACCCTTTGTCTTCTCAGGAACACTGCCTTTGTGTAATGCAAGGGGAATAAGGGAACTCTTCATAATTTCCATGAAATTTAACTATGAACATTAAACTGACCTAAAAGGAAAAATAACCAAATTTTTCAATCCATACTTTTTAATTGGTGTGTTTAGAACATTTATATTTAATAAGGTTATTAATATGGTTGGGTTTGAAGCTACCATGGTGTAAATTGTTTCAGATTTGCCCATATCTTCTTTATTCTATTTCTGTCTGCTTATTAGAACTTATTTTATAATAAGTAACCATTTTATTATCCCACTTATTCCCTAAGTTTACCATATCCTTTGTGTGTGGCCACAATTATTTAGATAGTAATAACGTGGTTTTGCATCTTTATCTTATTAGATTCTATTTGCAAGTAATAGTGTACCACTTCCCATACAAAATAAGAATGTTATAATAGTATACATCTATCACTGAGTCATTCTTCTATTAATGTCATTGAGCTATTATTCCAAGAAATTAATTCTGCATAACTGATAAACACTTTAATATATTATTCTAAAGTTCACATCAAGTTTTGCTTTAAGCAGTCAATTACTTTTTAGAGAGACTTTGAGAATAAGAAGGTAAATATTTTCTGTCTCTCCTCATATTGATTATTTCCAGTAGTGTTCATGCATTTGCATAGGCCGTATGGCTATTTAGTGTCACTTTTCTTGTGTCTGAGAACTTTCTTTAACATTTCCTTAAAAAAAAGTTGTAGTGCCTATCAAGATGAGTCCTTTCAACATATGTGTGTCTAAAAAACCTACTATTTTTACTTCATTGTTCAAAAGTGACAAATATTCATAGACTTATGAGTAGTTATTTTTATTTCACTATTTTAAAGATGGCACAGCATATTCATCTGACTTGCATATTGCAGATCAGAAGTGTGCTGTCCTTTTTTCCATGGTCATCCAAATGTTTCTTATATTTTGCAATGTCATGATTACTTGAGATAGAGTGTGAATCCCTGGGAAAGCACAGGGGGAAAATGCCACAAATGCTTTCCATGAGCTCTCTGCATAGCACCTTCAATAAATCATGCTGTTTGCAGAGAAACATGAATAAATCTTAAAACCACCAGGATCAGTGAAGAAAAAGCAATTAAGAAACATCATGGATACTTATGCTTCCAGCCATGATGAATTAACAGGAACCAGATTTACTCTCCCACCTAAATATCTATAAAGCAAAAAATTACAGATCCTTAGATCATGGCACTTCCCACAACACAGAATGGTGATCCCTGAGAGAAGGAAACCTGACAAGGTTAGCCCTCTGATTGCCCAACTTCTTGCCTGGATAGTTTTCAGGCTGTACCATGAGGAGATTGAACACAAGCAGAGGCCAATGGACAACCTGAGTGAAGGAGACATAATTGAGAATTCCAGAGGCCAGTGTGATTATAATTTATGGGGAATAATGGATAAGGGAATAGTGGATAACCCCTGTACATCTTCAGAGGTTTTCCATCTTTACGCAGTGTATAAGAAAAGGGGAGTGGTGGTACATGACTGGCAGTTTCTGGCTTGAGTACTTGTGTGGACAGTGATGCCATTTACTGAGATTGTGAAGATAGGAGAAAAACAAGAGATATGGGTAGGTGTGTGTGTGGAAAAAGTGAGTATTCCAAGTGACCAGTTTTACAAAGGCTAACAATGAAGAGCCCTTAAGACATCCAAAGGGAAATGGCATATAGACAGGTGAATGTACGAGCTAGGAGCCCAAAAGTTAACTTGGGTTGTAGATTTTGAAATGATTAGAATATAGCAGTTTATCAAGGCTTTCATTCATGGCGCCTGGTCCCCTCCCAAAGAGGATGTCCTGCAGAGGAAGGGCTAAAAAGACAAAGGCAGCTGACAGGGAGATTGGTATACCACAGCAGAAGGAATCCAGAGAGCCAGGCAGAATAGATATGGCCACAGGAGAGTAAAAGCTATGGTCCAAGCAATAGCTTGCATTCACACACAGGGGTCCTGGCAAAGTTGATATAAAAACAATTTTAAAAATCTACTGTGCGAGGTGGAGCAAGATGGCAGCTGAGTAACAGCTTCTTTGCAACTGGGAGCAGTGAGATTGGGGTGAGAAGACTCCAGGGATGTCTGGCTTGTTGTCTCTGCCCAGAAACATCCCCTTGGAGATGCAGAGAGCCAGAAAAAGACTTCTGGATCCCAGGAGGAGGACAAAGGCAGTGGAGAACTGGCAAGTGGACGCAAACAGGCTGCCACAGCTGTAACCACAGCAGCAGTGAAATTGCAGACAGGGAAAGCCTTCCCTGTGAGTCGTTTTGTTTGTTAGGACTTTGGCACTCGGTTGAATTACTTTGGGAGAACTTGGGTGAGAATGTGGGGGACGTTAAGCATTGACCATGGCACAGGACTCAGCCACTGGGCTGGAACGGAGCTAACATTGTTCGGCTGTGGGCTGTGCCATTGGGGTAGAACTGCCTCTTCAGGCTCCACTCTCAGGGTCACAGAGCAGCCTAGGCTGGGAGACCTTGAGCTAGTAATTTAGTGACTGTGAGCAATGCCAAAGACTTTGGGGAAAAGAGGAACCAGCCTTTGGCAGTGGGAGGGCTTCCCTGTGGCATTAACCCTCAGGGGCATAGAATGTGGCCTGTTTGGGTGCACCAGATAAGCAGGAAGCCACTTCAGGAGAGATCCCCGCAACAAGTGCTTTCCTGTAAAAGCTTAGCTCCGCCAAGGTTAATAATTTAAAGGGGTTTTTAAGCATGCTGAGGAGAGATTCAGGCTCTCTACTCTGATGGGTTTGAGGACAAAGTAGACAACAGAGGCCTCTAATCTCTATCTCATACAGCTGTATCAGCATTGTGATCACCTGTTGCCCAGACAATATTCTGGAAGATACAAACACTGCTTTGTTTTTGGATTTGTTTCTTTTTTCTTTTGTTTTCTTTAACTTTTTCCCCACAGATTTTTTTCTTTTTTTCTTTCTTCATTTTTCTAGTGTAAATATAATTTTCCATTGTTGCCTTATTTAATAATAAGAACTCCATTTTTGCTAGTTTTTCTGCCCCTATTCTTTGTTTTTCCCCCCAACTTTTATCCTGTAAGGTTTTCTGTTTGTTAGTTTTGGTTTGCTTTATAGTATTTTTGTCTTTCCTATTAGGTGAAGGTGGGGTATTATGTCTGCTCAGGCTGGCATCCCCAGAGGTTGGGGATTTTTAAGGTGTGGGTAAAAGTACCCTAATGTACACTTTTGTTACTGCCATCTCCCTCTTTCTCTGCCTCTCTCCTTTTTTTTTTTGTAAATATTCCTTTTTACTCACCTCCCCAACTTTCTCTTTTATTATTATTATTTTTTGAAGTTTCAACCAGGGCTGAGTTTGAACCTGTCAGCACATGGGGCTGGTGCCCTACTCCTTTGAGTCACAGGCACCACCCCTCTTTTTTTATTTTTTAAAATATTTTTTTTCCCTTCTTGCTCTTAAATCTTCTCATCCTTTTAGTCCTATACCAAAACAAATCATTGAAACCTTAGGCCAGTCCCAGCACCTGTGGCTCAAGTGGCTAAGGTGCCAGTCACATGCCACCTAAGGTGGCAGGTTTGAATCCAGCCTGGGCCCACCAAACAACAATAATGGCTGCAACCAAAAAAATAGCCAGGCATTGTGGTGGGCACCTGTGGTCCCAGCTACTTGGGAGGCAGAGGCAGGAGACTCACTTGAGCCCAGAATTTGGAGATTGCTGTGAGCTGTGATGCCACAGCACTCTACCCAGGGGGACAGCTTGAGGCTCTGTCTCAAAAAAAAAAAAAGAAATAAAAAAAGAAAGAAAGGAAGAAAGAAACCTTAGGCCAGAGACATGGTAACTTAAAGAGAAAGAGGAAGTGACAAGAAAATTATAGCAAGGAAACAAATAAAAGAAAACAGTCATGAGCAATAATCAGCATAAAAATTATGGCAACGTGAAAAAACAGTCCAGAGCAACCCCTCCAAGGGACCATGAGGTAGCCACTGCAGAGTATTCTACTTATAAAGAAATATTAGAAATGACATAAGGGGAATTTAAAATACAGATGATGAAAACAATGAAGGAAACTGATGATAAAGTGGAAAATAACCAAAGGAAATCCAAAAATAGAATCAATAAGAGATGAATGTTATAAATAATATACAAAGGATATGGCAGAGCTGAAGGAATTGAAGCAATCAATTAGGGAACTTAAAGATGCAATAGAAATTTTCAACAAGAGATTAGTACATGCAGGAGACTCAGAGGTAGAGGACAAAGCTCTTGAGATAACTCAGATAGTTAAAGAGGCAGAAAAGAAGAGAGAGAAAGCAGAATGTTCACTGACAGAATTATGGGACTTTATGAAGTGTTTAAATATCAGAGTTATAGGTATCCCAGAAGGGGAAAATTAATGCCCCAGAGGAATGGAAGCCATACTAGAGAATATTATAGATGAAAATATCCCAAATATCACCAAAGATTCTGACACTATCCTTTCACAGGGATATCAGACCCCAGGTTGCTTCAACACAAATAGAGCTTCTCTAAGAAACTTTGTAATGAGGCTGTCCAAAGTGAAGACAAAAGAAGATTCTGCCAGTTACCAGGAAAAAGCACCAACTGACCTACTTGAGCAAATCCATCAGGGTGACTGCAGACTTCTCTAATGAAATTTTTCAAGCCAGAAGTCATCTACATTTAATCTACTTAAACAAAACAATTTCCAGGGAGGAGGGGCAAGATGGCAAACTAGAGCCAGCTTTCAACAAAAGCTCCCATCCAGAGGGAACGATAATGGCCAGAAAGTACCCAATAAAACTGAAGACTTAGAGCCAAGATCACAGAGAAGAGTGATAACTGCATGTCACCTCTTCTGAGGGAAGCTGTGACTCCAAGAAAGCAAATTTCAGGTACAGAATTCATCCCAAAGGAAAAGTTATTGTCCGCTCCCCAAAGAGAGTGTTTCTTTTTTTTTTTTTTGCTCGATGCAGGTTTTCTACAGGCAAGCAGTGAACTGAGGACTTCTTTTCTCACCCCATGGGAGAGAGTTGCAGGAAGTGGGGACTACTCCTTGAGAGAGAACCTGTTATGACCCTGAGCACTTTCTTGCCAGCCACAAATTTGAACTATGTTTTCCCTGCCATTTTGAATTTTCAGTCCACCCTTCCTCCCTTGCCTTATGGTTCAGAAGCCTAACCCTTGCAGAGTACATTCAACTCCCCCAAGATAAGGCAAAACAGACACACCAGATGATCCCATTCATAAACAAATGGCTGAGATGTCAGAAATAGAGTTCAGAATTTGCATGGCAAATAGGAATGACAGAATGGAGGTAAAGATGAAATTGGAATTTCAATGAGTAATTCAAAAGTTGTCTCAAGAATTCAATGAATTCAAAGACAAAATCACCAAAGATTTTGACACATTGAGGCAAGAACTTGCAGCCCTCAAAGATCTAAAATATACAGTAAAATCTCACAGCAACAGAATAGAGCAGGCAGAAGAGAGGCTCTCTGACACTGAAGACAAAGCTTTTGAATGTCCCCAAATGCTCAAAGAGGAAGAGAAGTGGAGAATAAAAATGGACTACTCCATGAGAGAATTGTGGGACCACTCCAAAAGAGGAAACATTCACCTTATAGGAATCCCTGAATGAAAAGAGGTTCCCTCAAAAGGCCCAGATGCTCTACTGGAAGAACTAATTGAATGAGAATTTCCCAAACATGGCAACAAACTCTGAAATTCAGGTAGCAGATAGTTTCAGAACCCCAGCATGACTCAACCCAAATAAAACATCTCCTAGACACATAATTAACTTCACCAAATTTAATATGAAGGAGAAAATTCTGTAAACAGCCACATGTAAGAAAATCATAACCTACAAGGGAAAGAATATTAGAACGACTGCAGATCTCTCTGCTAAAACCTTTCAAGGTAGAAAAAGACGGTCATAAACCTTTAATATTTTAAAACAAAATAACCTTCAACCCAAGATCCTGTATCCAACTAAACTGAGTTTCATTTATGATGGAGAAATTGAATACTTTAATTTCATTCACATGTTAAAGAAATTTGGAATAAGTGAATGTTTTTCCCAAGATATTCTCAGACCCTCCATAATGATGAGCACAATGCTCTACCACCAAAGTAAACTCACTCAGAAACTTTTCATCAAACCTCACCTTCCACAAAAGGATTAAAAATATCCACTAGAATTTTAAAAAACTTGATACACAAAATACTACCAGGATTATCAATATTCTTAATTAATGTGAATGGCTTAAACTGTCCTCTAAAGAGGTGCAGGTTGGTTGACTGGATGCAAAAACTCAGGACAGATATCTGCTACATACAAGAATCTCATCCTACATTAAAAAATAAATATAGACTCAGGATGAAGGGATGTCATCTATAATTCAGGAAAATGGAAATCAGAAAAAAAGCAGGTGTTGCAATTTGATTCGCAGATACAATAGGCTTTAAACCAACTAATTTAAGGAAAGATAAGGGTGGTCACTTCATCTTTGTTAAGGGCAACTCTGAACATGATGAGATTTCAATTATTAAAATTTATGGACCCAACCAGAATGCACCTCAATTTATGAGAATGAGACTCTAACAGACATGAGAAACTTGATTTCCTTCAGCACCATAATAGTTGGAAATTTTGACACCCCTTTGGCAGTGTTGGATAGATTCTCTAATAAGAAACTAAGCAAAGATTTTTAGACTTAAATATTCAACATTTGGATTTAACAGACACATACAGAACATTTCATCCTAACATTCTTCTCATCAGCCCATAGAACAACCTCTGATCACATCATAGGTCACAAGTCTAACTTCAGCAAAACTAAAAAAATAGAAATTATTCCTTCATTTTCTCAGACCATTGTGAAAAAAAAGTTGAACTCAGTAACAACAGGAATCTGCATACTCATACAAAAACATGGAAACTAAATAATCTCAGGCTGAATGATAGCTGGGTCATAAATTATATTAAGAAAAAAATTACCAGATTTTTGGAACAAAATGATAATGAAAACAGGAATTACCAGAAGCTCTGGAATACCACAAAAACAGTCCTAAGAGGAAAATGTATAGCATTGCAAGCCTTCCTCAAACAAATGGAAAGACAGGAAGTTAAGAACTTAATGGGACATCTCAAGCAACTAGAAAATGAAGAACATCCCAAACCCAAAACAAGAAGAAGAAAAGAAATAACAAATTAGAGCAGAATTGAATGACATTGAAAACAAAAAAAAAATTATACAACAGTTCAATATATCAAAAAGTTGGATTTTTGAAAAGGTCAATAAAATAAATAAACCTATGGCTAACCTAACCAGAAAAAAACAGTAAAATGCCTAATTACATCAATCAGAAATGATAAAGGCCAAATAACAACCAACTCTTCAGAAATTCAAAAAATCCTTAATGAATATTACAAAAATCTCTATTCTCAGAAGTATGAAAATCTGAAGGAAACAGACCAATACTTGCAAACATGCCACCTTCCTAGACTTAGCCAGAAAGAAGGTGAAATGTTGAACAGGGCTATAACAAGTTCTGAAATATCATCAACTACAAGAAATCTCCTAAGAAAGAAAAGCCCAGGACCAGATGGCTTCACATTAGCATTCAACCAAACCTTTAAAGAGGAACTAGTACCTATGTTATTTGACCACTTCCAAACGTAGAAAAAGAAGGACTACTTCCTAACACATTTTATGAAGCAATTATCACCCTGATACCCAAACCAGGAAAAGACTGAACAAGATAAGAAAATTATAGGCCAATATCTCTAATGAATATTGATGTAAAAATATTCAATAATATCCTAGCAAACAGAATCCAGTAACACATCAAATGAATTATAAATCATGACCACGTGGTTTGCATCCCAGGGTCCCAAGGATGGTTCAATTTACATAAATCTATAAATATAATTCAGCACATAAACAAATTAAAAAACAAAAACCATATGATGCTCTCAATTGATGCAGAAAAAGCTTTTGATAATATCTAGCATCCATTAATGATCAGAACGCTTAAGAAAATAGGTATAGAAGGAATATTTCTTAAACTGAAAGAGGCCATCTACAGCAAACCCACAGCAAATATCATATTGAATGGAGAAAAATTGAAATCATTTCCACTCAGATCAGGAACAAGGTAAGGTTTCCCATTGTTTCCAATGCTTTTCAACATTGTAATTGAAGTCTTAGCCATTGTAATGAGGCAAGAGAAGGCAATCAAGGGTATCGATATAAGGTCAGAAGAGATCAAACTTTCACTCTTCACAGATGATATGATTATATATCTGGAAAATGTCAGGGACTCAACTACAAAACTCATAGAAGTGATCAAGGAATACAGCAGCGTCTCAGGATGCAAAATCAATACTCCCAAATCTGTAGCCATTATACATATCAACAATAATCAAGGTGAAAAAAAAACAATCAAGGACACTATTCCCTTTACAATAGTGCCAAAGGAAAATTTGGGAATTTAATATCTGCAACATCTGGGAAATATCTGAGAATTTACCTAACAAAGGACATGAAATATCTTTATAAAGAGAATTACGAAACTCTGAGAAGAAAAATAGCTGAAGAAGTTAACAAATGGAAAACATACCATGCTCATAGCTGGGAAGAATCAACATTGTTAAAGTATCTATACTACTCAAAGCAAAGTACAGATTTAATGAAATCCCTATTAAAGCACCTCTGTCATAATTTAAAGATCTGGAAAAATTAGTACTTCGTTTTATATGGAACCAGAAAAAAACCTTGAATAGCCAAGACATTACTCAGAAATAAAAACAAACCAGGAAGAATCATGCAACCAGACTTCAGACTATACCATAAATGTATAGTGATCAAAACAGCATGATACTGGCACAAAAATAGAGAGGTAGATGTATGCAACAGAATTGAAAACCAAGAGATGGACCCAGACACCTATAATCATTTCATCTTTGATCAGCCAATCAAAAATATAAATT
>CAUYQV010106710.1:0-16108 GCA_963574575.1 Galagoides demidoff
AGGGAAGGGAGGGAGGGAAAGAGGAAGGAAGGAAGGAAGGGAGAGAGGGAGGGAGGAAGGAAGGGAGGGAGGGAGGGAGGAAGGAAGGAAGGAAAGGAAGAAAGGAAGGAAGGAAGGGAGGAAGGGAAGGGATGGAGGGAAGCAAGGAAGGAAGGGAGGAAGGGAGGGAGGGAGGGAAGCAAGGAAGGAAGGGAGGAAGGGAGGGAGGGAGGGAAGGAAGGAGGGAAGGGATAGAGGGAGGGAGGAAGGACGGAAGGAAGGAAGGAGGGAAGGGACAGAGGGAGGGAGGGAGGGAAGGAGGGAAGGGATAGAGGGAAGGAAGGGAGGGAGGAAGGAAGGAAGGGAGGGAGGGAGGGAAGGGACAGAGGGAAGGGAGGGAGGGAAAGAGGAAGGAAGGAAGGAAGGGAGAGAGGGAGGGAGGAAGGAAGGAAGGAAAGGAAGAAAGGAAGGAAGGAAGGAAGGAGGGAAGGGACAGAGGGAAGGAAGGAAGGAAGGGAGGGAGGGAGAGAGGAGGGAAGGAAGGGAGAGGGGGAGGGAGGGAGGGGACAAGACAAGCAGAAAAGATAAGGAAGAAGTAATTTCAACTATTTTCTAACTGGACTTCAGAGAAAATACAATTTATGAGAAAATAACCTAAGAGGAAATAACCACATGATATTGTCTACGGATAATACAAATTAGCTCAATATCCCGAACTATTTTATAAACTTTAATTTACTTCTATTAGTGCCAAACTGAATAGTAAAAAATTACTTTTCAGAAGTTGAAATATAATCCAGTTTAAACATAACTCTTTAAATATGCTTTAGTTTGAATGTGAATGGATAAATAACTCAAACAATTTGTCAAAATACTGTATGGAACAAAACAGGCTTGCTGTTCAAGTAATAGGAAAATATTAGTCAAAACACAGGCCTCACGTAGCCTTTTTATTAATGGAGCTTTTCTTCCAAGAAACATCCTGTTTCTTCTGTTTCATCATCTGTTTTGAGTTGAAATGTGTCACTCTGAAGATGGTGTGTTGAAGTCCTGGCCTCCAGGGCCTCAGAGGTGACTTTGTTTGGAAATAGGGTCATTGCAGACGTAATTAGCTTCGCTAAGCTGAGGGATGCGGGACAGTAGTGGGACCAATCACCCACGTGACTGGTGTCTCCGACACAGGCAGAGGAGGAGAGTGTCTGGGGATAAGGAGAGATGGAGGTTCATGGCTGCAGGCCTGGGAGCCCCAGAGATCTCGAGACACTCACGGGGAGCCCAGGAGGGACAAGGACGGTTCCCTGTCGGCCTCAGAGAAAGCACGTCTCTGCGGCCTCTGGATGCTGGACTTTGCCTCCAGAGCTGGGAGACAGTAGCATTTTGCTGTTTCATCCACTCTTGAGCCTTCCCGGGTCAGCGTTCTTACATAATGCTGGGTTCTGGGAGCTCTCAATCCTGAAAGCCGGCACACTCGGAAAGCGACTGTTTGGGAATCTGCTTGCTGTGTCCTTGGCTGTTCACAGTCATGGTGAGCGTTGAAACTTCCCGTAAACTTCCCCTTTGCTTGGTGACCAGTGAGCCCATCTTAGCTCTTTGTCTTCTGTGACCAACCTTTTGTACCTGACGTTCATGTGAGTGTGTTTGCGACCCCGGCCCCTGGGGCACAGCAGTAAGAATTTCCTTCGGCCCACATTGGATTCAGAGACATCTTGAGTTTCCCAGGATAGCAAAGTGGGCTGTGCCTAGAGGCTCTGCTCCCTCTGGACCCACCCCCCTGTCCACACCTGCTCTTGTCCTGACCCCACTGGACCCTACCCCTCCATACCTGCTCTCATCCCCAAGACCCACTTACTCTCTCGATCAACCAGAACAGCCCACTATTCCACAAATTCATGTCTTAAGTTTCAAACTGAAAAGTCAAAAAGGAGCGTATCTTCCTATAGAGTAGATTTGAGTAAGAACAAAAAATGTGATATGAGACTCATCCCGCCTGCCTGCACTGCCTTCTCCTGGCACAGGTGTGGACACGGGATTCCTGCCCACTCAGCACAGACAAAGATGCTGTTGATGAGCAGAAGAATAAATAAGTGAATAAATTAATTCCCCAACTGATCAGCAGGAAATTTTTTTAAAGGAAAAAATGGAGACATGGAATGTGTCTAGTTTTCCGACTTTAAGCAATAGTGTGTCCCCAGTGTGTTAGTGACTCAGGAAAGGAAGAATAAAGGACGAGAAAAAATAATAAATTTTAATAATGACGTCGTGCAGGGCGCCATATTGCCAAGACTGGGGGGTATGAAAGAGTTGCAGTTTGAGCAATACTCGTCCTGGGGACATGTCGGGTGTGAGAGGTGACCCAGGCTGCACTGTGGTGGCTGGGATTAAGATAAGGTTGTAAGGTGCACAGGGGGAAACTCCTGGATCCAGACAGATCGAAATCTAACTGGTGGAGGTGAGGGGAGAAAAAGAGCAGCCTATTATGATGAAAAATCATGAAAGTTGCCACTAAGCCCATGTTGAGTAGGACGGAGGCTGTGGGGACCCTGAGCGGAAGGCTGACGCTGGTGGAGTTTGTGAGGCAACCTCATCACCCATCTCATGCCTGGAGTTTGCACCTGCTGTGAGCTGACTCAGGTAGCAGAGGCACCAACCCCTGTCATCATCACCACACACGTGGAAAAGTGGTTTCTCTGACATAAAAGAAAATCTTAGACTAAATAAGGGGAGAAAAAAACTGTCATTTGACAAAATTTGAAAGAAAAAAAAAAAGCCTAGTCCTCTTATAGAATAAACCTTCTACCCATAAGTTGTGGACATCACTTCCCTACGCTCCTTGCATAGACCGTGTGTGAACGTTTCGAGGTTATGTTAAAAAAACACTTGGATTTCTCAGGAAAAGTGTCCTTGTTTACTTTTTCTAGTCTAATAATGTCTTCAATTTGTCAGGTGCGTGTGGAACAGCTGAGAAGAGACACTTCAGCACCCGGCAAGGCAGAGCACATTCACAGCCGCTTAGAAGTGGTTTGGGTATGAGCTTGTGAAACAGAAGCGGCAGCAGGATTAAAGGACTAATTAAACTTCATCAGCACAGCTACAAGGCGACATTGAGTTGCTGTGAGTGTAACAAACAGTATCATCAGCGCTCGCTCTTTCCAAGAACAGTGAATTAACTCCTTGAAGTGAAGTAGAAGGAACAATCAGGAAAGAGAAAAAGAACAAGGAACTCTTGAGTTCTAATAAAAGTGAGTAATTGGTGCAGTGGGACACCCCCAGCTCTGAAGGCAGGCAGCGCTCAGCGGAATTTGGTACAAGGAAGGCAACTAAGGCAGAAAGATGGAAACGTGAAGTTCTAGCAAGAACGTAGTTGAAGGCACATGTGACCTGTATCCAAGGAGAAATATCTTACATGGTTTTAATGAGGCTGTAGAATAACATCCCAGGAATAGATCCCTTTGGAAATAGACCCGAGGGAGGAACCCCTCGGCACGTGGCCCCTGCTTGCAAACAGTCACATAAGTCATGGGCACAAGGTGCATTTCCTGTTGTCATTAGAGTGGAAAAGGACAGAGGCAGAATTCACATGTCAAAGACTCTTTGGGGTCCGGAAGAAGCCAGGGAAGTTGGAATGTGCCCCGTGAGCAGGGTTCAAGGCCGTCAGGAGAGGTAAGTGCAGTGAAAACTGAGCCCGGGTGAGTCCAGCCCTTTCACCTGTGGCTGAGAAAGTTCATCCTGAGAAAGGATTCCACGGGCCAACATCCTTCCATCCCTCTTGAGAGATGCTGTAATTATCTTTGCTTTATATATCTGGTACTGGGACGTAATCAAAGCGTCGCCCCCTGGCCTCCACCCTGGAGGGTTGGTGTCAGCAGAGCTGACTGCAGCTGCTGGGAGTTTCATTGGCATCAGCGAGTTGGAGATGAGATCGGAACTTCACGCCGGGTCAGAGTCTCTCAGAGGAGCGGAGTGACCGCTCATAGAGTGGAAGGGACAAAATTCCCTTCCCTCCTCCAGAGCTGACCCACATTATTTAATTTTGCTTAATGGCCTCTAATTACCAGTTGTCAATGCAACGTCACATTCTAAGCCTTCTGACAACAAGGCTTTTCTAGAATTATTTCCAATAGGCTCAACGCTCATAAATTGCCACCACTGTGTAAGATCAAAGGTGAGCCCAGCGGAGGAACCGACAGTGATGACACTCGGGCTCCCCACCACGCACCTGCTCCCTGGCTCTCTCCTGGACCCCAAAGAGTCTTTGACGTATGAACTCTGACTCTGCCCTTTCCCATCTCCCCTGGACAATTAAAGTACAAATCGCCTGTACTTCTACTTTCTTATAATACTGACTCAATCTCAGATGGTAGTTGTGTGCAGTAAAATATTTTTGTAAAAATTGTAAATTAAAAAAGAAAGTGTTGTACATTAATGACAGTAAGAGAAACTCACAGCATGCAGAGTCAAGAAGGTTCCGGTGGACGCTGAGGCACCACTAGGCTGGAGTCACTGTCTTCTGTATGTCGCTCGGGGTCTGGAAAGGGGCCACACAGTATCACCCAAGCCCCTCCCACATATAGAATCACCTACATTAGTTTGAATAAAGGATGGAGGAATCCCCACCAGAAAATAAGAATTGGAATTTGGGCATCACTGGTGTTCAGAATGAGAGATGCCAACCCGGAGGTCAGAAACGGGCTCCCCCAACTGCAGCTGATAGGAAGGGAAGAGGGGTCTGGACTGGCCCTGAGGCAGCACCACACCCCAGAGCTTTAGGGACTGGGTGACGGAACTGGTACGCAGCTGACAGCAAGGCCACCTCCCTCCGTGCCCTGGCAAGACAGTACAGAGTACACTGTGTATGTTTGGGGGTAGGAGGGGAACTCACGTTGTTTTTATCTTTTAATTCTTTAGTTCTTAGCTCGGGGTTTCCTTTGGGGTGAGTAGAAACCAAGGCGAGAGCCCTCACCTCACCCACACCTGACCTGGCAGTGTCTGCTGCTCCCCACTGGCAAGAGGAAGGGGAGGCGGGTCCTGGAGCCCACAGGGGCCATGTCGCGGCCGGAGCTTTCTGTAGCAACCTGAGCCAGGACATGTGGAACAAGGACTGATGGACTTCGAGGTCCCAGATACAACGAGGGCGGCTCCAGACCCACCCCTGCAAATTCCTCCTGGGAATTAACCCTGAATAAAACCCTGGCAAAAGGCTGGACATTGAGCAAGTGTGAAGGAGCTCAGGAAGAGATGTTAGTGTCAGTACAGTCGGAAACATGGCACAAGGCACTTCTAGTCGTTAGCTGGTAAAGCTTGGACTCTCTGCTTACATCCCAAATATTTGTGGGCTGATCTTTGATGTCTGCCTGGGGCTGGAACAGAACAGGTCCTGAGCAGAGTGAATATAAATTCTATGAATTCTAGACTATTTACTGGGCCTGGGACATGTCTTTTTCTTTAGAGTTTCCATTCACGGATCTGTGTATAATACTAATCTTCCTACTTACTAAATCTGGGAAAGTTCAGTGATGCGGAAGGTTCTGGGTCTCCCCGGAGGCAGCAGTTCTGTCACTTGGTATTTTGGGGACTGTGAAGGGCTTGGTGACTGCAGGTGTGGAAATGCCATTGGTCAGTGGGGAAGAAGCCTATTAGCACCTCACCGAGACGCCTCACCACGCAAAGCAGTAAATGAATTCTTAATGAGAGCCTTTCACGCTGAAAAGGAATGGATTACAGGGAACTCCAAAGAGCAACCTGAATTACTTCAGCCAAAGCCATTGTCATCAGTCACAAGAGAAATGAACCACAAACACCCCTCCAGTTGTGCAGTGGAGTCCTGGTATTTAAGGATTAATATCTTTCCTACCCTAAATCAGCTCCTCTTGAACCAGTCTGAGGGCTCAGCTAAGACTCTCTGCCTCAGAGAGCCCGTGTCCTGGTGAGAACTCAGATAATCAAAGGACTGTGGTCCCACCCAGAAGGGATCTTTGTAACGACCCTTCCATCCATTTCTCATCACCTCCAACCAAATAAAATTAGTGTTTTCCTGAATCCTATTTTGCTACTAGCCTGAGTACAAGGCTGGGTTGGTGCTCTCTGGGACTGGCGATCTCACCCATCTACTGGGTTCTTTGTAGCCCAAAGAATAGTCTGTGTATGAGATACACGAAACTCAGGAGACTTAGAATCCATGCAGATGGAAACAAAGGAAGCCCTCCCAGCAGCTCCCATGAGCCAAGCAAGTTGAAACCTGCTGGGTGAATCAGTGAGGTCATGGTCAGCTGTTTCCTGGGAGTGAAACAATGCACTGTAACCCCGCCCGTCTGGAAACTCTCCTAGTGACCCATGCATTCTTCTGAAGGAGCCTGCCCGGCTCCCAGATGAGGCTTTATGCTAACAGAGCCATAAGCTCTCTGCTCCGGTCTTCTGGTTCAGGAAACAGTCTTGCAGCCTTAGACACAGCCACCTGATCTCTGCCTCGGGGAGGGGAGGGGCGTGGACCCTGAATCACGATGTCCCCCTTTGGTCAGCTGTAAACACCATCGAGAGAAGGCAGAGGGAAGCAGACGGTATCTCCACCTGAACAGTACAGCTGTGAATCCCTCACACCCAGACACCGTGACAGAACAGGAGGAGGACTTGGCCCTCCATCAGCCGGGGCTAAGGTCATGGCGTGGTGCCCGCCACTGGACTCTTCACCCTTTGGGTCCCCTGGTTTTCGCCGCATAAAGACAGTTATTTCAGAGTGGGGGGTGTGCAGAGAGAAGCGGGGGATGGTGACACTGATGGAGACGCAAAGGGAGTCGGACCCCCCTCCACCTGCTGCCTCAGGCATCGGCCAACCCTCTTCCCTTTCAGAAGTGACCATTTCCTGCACCTCTAAAGTGCGTTCCGGCTTTGTGGTTCTGCCTCTGGACCGGAGTTTATTTACGTTTGCTCTGGGCCCTTTATTACTCTGTTAGCTCCTCAGAGGAGCCCGGGCTCTGGGAGGGATGGTGTTATGCCCTGATGTTACTCACTGCTATGACGGCTTTTATCAAGCGGGCAGTGAGCCTTGCAACGAATATTTTTGAGGAAAGTATTGCTTTGAAGGTACATGGAAGGACTTAAGTGTCATGAATGTCTGCTCAGTGGGGCCGTGCACGGTGCCCTGCGTCCCCACCATGAGTGGGACGGGAGACAGACACGGAAAAATTAACGGGGCAAGGAACTCACAGGTTCAAATCTGCACTTTCAGACCTGCCTACTGTTTATGGCTTTGAGTCACAATATTATATTTTTGTCACAAACTTACTAATAAAAATATACCTGAAGGCAGGAGGCATCAATTAGAACACTGGTATATTACTTTCAATTCTCTGGAACTACAAGTAAATTTGTGGTTCAGAAAGTGACAATAAAATGGCATTCACTGTGGCTTTAGGAGGCTTTGGTGATATTACTCTGAACTCAATCCCTTAAAGCCAATTTTCTCGAGATTCTTTAGGAAATGACGGAAGGGGTTCAACTTTCCAGCAAAAGCACTTGGGTTCTCTGTGCAATGGACTTTCTGGAGAATTATTCTCAAAGCAAAATACTAGCATGAAGGCTTTTTTTAAAAACAAAGCTATTGCTGTCCCCGACTCTGGCTTTACTCAGAAGATGAAAGCATTTTCCATGGAGTAGATATTTTCTGACACTGTGTTGCAGGGAGCTTGAGGGTCCCCTGCGGTACCCCCAGGCTGTGGCATTTTACTTCATGTGTTATTTTTTAGTTCCCCAGTCTGGCGGGTGCCTTTCCTGCGTGGACCTGGACGGACAGGTATGTGAAGAGGCCAGGTAACAGTGGCTTCACCTCGCCTGACGGTAGCGTGACGGTAGGTACCACAGACAAGCATTTGTATTTTCAGGAATAAAAATGAACAAAATTATTGCCCGGATTGTAATTCAAAGTTTTGGAGTTTTGATTGTTTGTTTTTTTTTTTTTTTTATATTTAAGACTTTCTCTGTTGTCCACACTGACTGATTTCTGGGAGAGTGAAAATGGAAGACAATAAACCATAAACTATGTTTGATCTGTCAAAGAAATTGTGAAAACAATGAGAAATAAAACTATTTATAGAATTAATATTTCAAAAATGTTAAAAATTCTCTGAGTGTTTCAGGTGATTTTATGAGGTAGCCATTTCCGTGAGTGTGTCCCTGGAAACCTCATGGACATCAGGGATGCGCCCAAATTCTCCTTCTCAGCATCATGTGGGGAGCAGGTTGCCCTGGTTTTGTTTATTTCTATATAGGTTTCACTTACTCGGCAGCCTTATGAATGTCATTAAATTCTATGATTCCCAAAGCACTAATTTAACCAAAAAAAAAAAAAAAAAAAGAGAGAGAGAGAGATTTTTAGCTAGATGATAGCGTGTGCACAGATAGGATTATCAACAATAGATTTAAATGAATTGAACGTTTTCAAGGCCCTGTAATCTCAGACCATTAAACAATAAAGTAACTCAAACCCACAAGGCAGCGAGGACACTGGCTCAGCGTCCGTCAGCTCCGGCCTGTTGGGATCAACCTGTGCGTCTCTCAATGTGTTCAACCGCCGATTCTGCTGCTTGGTTTTTTTTTCAGTATTTAAGGTCTCTGGGGACAAACAAATATGGTCGCTTTCTCCAAAGCTTTGGTATCCGTGTTGATTTTTCAGGGTCTGAACTTGGGGGGCTGTTGTCATCACGCATTTTGAATAACTGCTTTTCAGGGTCTCCAACTGTACCCCTCACCCCAGGGTTACCCATGCAGGGGACCCCGTGAATATGCAGGAGCCACCTCAAATCAGACCACTAATTATAAGATGGAACCTGGACCTGAGCTCACAGTGCAGGCTGGGAGAGGAGGTGGGCTGGCAGGGCTAGGGACCATGGCATTTGGGCCACTTCTTCATGTAACTCCTGTGCCTTCAGGAGGCACCGTCAGGTCGCTCCACTTCTATCTGACGCTGCTGAGCTTCTGTGCACACCTGATCTCACAGCTGGGCGGGTGGACATCCCCCAGGTCGTGAGGGACAGCTCAGGTCAGATGGCAGGTTGGTGGCCTATGGCTGAGCAGTGACCAAGAGTGGCCCTTCAGCAGGAGAACAGCAGTCCCTGGATGAGGGAATGGCCTCCCTCCAGCCCCACAGGGTAGGCAGACTCTTCATCTATCCAGCTGGTGACTTTTGCCTCGGTGGCTGACTACACAACATCGCCTTAGCAAGATAACTGGGGCCGTCAGTAGGAAAAAATAGCACCTTGACCTCTGAAGCAAAACATGAATAAAAACAACAGTTAGCGTTAGCGTATAGTGTATGTAGCTACATGTGAAAGGTAACAAAATAAACTATCCATAATACTAGTGTAAGCACAATTTATAAACAGAACCCAGGGCAAGTTAAAAAGCATCGATTAAAATCAAGCATTTCCATGTTTCAAAAGACACCACGGAGTGTTGAAAGGCGAGCCATAGTCTGAGACATCTGTAAACCCTAGAATACGCCAAAGAATAGCAACAAAAACATACAAAGCATTTTTACAAAATAATAAGAAGATGAACAACTTGTCAGTGAGCAGGAGAAAGTCTGAGACTTCATCAAGGACCATTTCCAAGAAGCAAACGCACTTGAGTTATTCAGACAAGCGTCCCTCGGGGAGGCGCAGACGGCATCCACAGTGACACACGCCCCACGGGCCGCCCACACGGACTCGCACGCACACACTGGTCCTACCGAGCGTCCCCTGGAGTCTGCTGCAGGTGTCTGAAGGGAAGGTGTCCTGCTCACGAGAATGCAGAGAATCGACCTGGGAAGAGATGATTTAATCTGCAGAAAAGAAGAGGCACCCACAGATCTGTGCCCTCTCATTCTCCTCAAAGTTGTTGTGGACTTGAACAGATCCATTAGCAGATCCTTCCAGGCCCATCCCCAGTTTTGAGCCATTGTCTCCCCAAAATAAAATCCCAAATGCAGCGTGCTCAGAAACCCCATTTTCGTTCTGCGGCTTAGGTACAAACAGGAGTGCCATGCGATATTGAGCCTTGTCCCCAAACCAAGCACAGGACACAGCTTGGCAAAAGGAATAGAATGTAGAGGGTGGGCTGACGAAATGCAGAAAAATAAACTAAAATGGGCTGCATGTGGCTGTGGTGGTGGTTGGCGCGGGTAACTGCCTCATCTCAGTGTGTGCTCATTACACGAGGAAGAGCTTCTCACAGACGCTTAATGAACATGCAGACCCCCAGCCACGCCAGCTTCGGAGCCGCGGGGAAGAGGCCACGGGCACTCGGTGGACTGGAGCTGGGTTTGCAGGCACTTGAAAAAACTACATTTGATGAGCTGCGTTAATCTCCCACACAGTTCACGATTAGAAGTGCACACACACTCCAGCCTCGCCGAGCGCTTCTGAAAGGCTTTCACATTTAGGTTATGAGTTTTATTGCGGGCGCGTTATTAAATGTGAATCCCGCTGCACAGGGCTCCCTGTGATGACTCCCAGGGACCTGGCTTCTGTCTACATTGCACCGCACTTTGCTGCCGGGGTCATCCAATAGAGAGGTTCTGAAGAGATGTAAATTTGCTACAAAGTAAATCTTTTCTCTGTCACTGGAAATAGGGCTGAGGTACAATTCTGTGTATCACAGACCATAGCCGTGAACCCTGCGTGGATCCGTGAAGATGCCCGACTGTGAGGCTGCAGTCCCCGTGGTCTGCTCGCTCTCCTGGTCTCCAGATGTCCCTTGCTGGGCACCCAGTCCCCAGGCCCCAGCCCCACCCTCTTCTCCCGATTCCACAGCACCTGTCAGACGGGGTGCAGCCTGACACCCAGCGGCATGGGCACACCTGCACCTGAGCTCTGCACCCAGCTGGCCCTGCCTCTCTATAAGCCCACCAGTCCTGCCCAGGTCTACAGGGGGCATGGCCCAGTGGCCCTGGCTCTCCTGTATCACCAATTCTTAATCTTTTTATTTGATTACTTTATTTTTATTTTGGTTCATTCCTATCAGCTTTCACAACGATCCTCATCCTCCCTTCTTTATGAAGGAGCGTGATCCCCTCCCCCAGCTTGGTGTTGACCCCTCTCTCTCTCCTGCCTCCCTCCTGACTCCTGCTCCCAGCCCCTTCACAGCTGCTCACTGTGGACCTGAATGGCAAAGCCCCAGTCTCCCTGCTACTTAGCGCAGGACGGGGTGTCCTTGGCGGCTTCCTCTTCCTCATGCCGCCCTGTGGACTGAGCTTCAGGCAGCCGTGCCCTTGGCTCTGCCTAGAGGCTGATTTGCTGCATGTGACTGAAGCTCAGTGGGAATGATGCCTCTCGGAGCAACACATCCTCATGGTTCCTGGGGCTGCAGCCACCGGAGGCACCAGCATGGGCCTTGGAAGGCAGCAGCCCCTAGTGCTCCAGTTCAGAGGCCGGAGCCGGGTGCTGGGCCACCCTCCCTGACTTCCAGCTCCCAGGAGACCTGTATCCTCAGCTCTGTTGCCCCTGGACAGTCCAGCATCAGACACGGGGCAACAGCCACCTGTGAACCATCAACAACTCTCAGCCATGAGACACCAGTCCCTGTGGTAAACGCTCACCTCAGGCTTGCCTGGTGGTCCTCTTTCCCCGCTCCCTGCTGGTCATCACCCTCCTCCCTTCCCTGGTTCTTTCTCTCACCCTGGGAGTCCCCACCTCCAGAATTCAGTCTGTTCTCTCTCCTGTCCCTGCTCACGTCCTTGGTGACCTGGGGAGGTTTAAACATCTGTGTTCTCTACACACATGTAAGTCAGATGCAGACACAGCACAGATAAAGATGGGTCCTTAGGAGGTCACCTCCCAGCATCTGGCTGAACGGCTGACATGGCTACTGTTTGTCCACTAGACGCTTCAGCCTTGACGTATCCACAGCAGAGCCCCCTCCCCACAAGACCCAGCTGCTTCACCTGCAGCCACGTCAGTCAGTGCCGGCTCTGTGTCCTGCTGGCTGTAGGTAAAACCCACACCCAGCCTGACTCTCTGCCCTCTCACACCCACGCCCTAGCAGCTGGAAATCACTTGGCAATGACTCCAGGAAAACCAAAGCTCACTCAGTGGCTCAGCCAGCCTTAGCCTTGGGCAGCTCCATGAACATCGTGGACACATCTCCCGAGCCCCCGGGTCCAGCCTCTTCCCCCACACTACGCTGGATTCTCCTGGCCACCACCCATCTCCGGCCCTCTCCAGCTCACCAACTGCAAGGTGCTGAATTCACCTCTTTCCTCAAGACCACAACCCACCCAGCGCCCTCAGCCTCTGTATCTCCCTTGCACTTGCCAGGCGCTTCCGTCTCCTACACCCCTCGTGACTTGCTCACAGTTAACTCAGTGTCCCCCCAACACAAAGCTTGATGAACATGGAAACTTTGCCCAGTGGGGTATTCCGGAAGCCTGGACAGAGCCAGGCGCATGGGAGGGCAGTTAATAAAGACACACGAGTGAGTGAGCTCAGGAGTGACCTGGCCCCGTGGTCAGTGCAGGCAGACCAGACCCCACACTGTCGTCTTCCCCACCTCAGACCCTCAGCCCTGTCCTCACACTGCCCCTTCCTCTCCTGACCTCTATCTTCCCACCGGCCTGGTAGCACCTGCTCTCGGGGGAGCAGGACCAGCAAGCCTCCTTCAGCCCGACCTTCTGGCCATTGTTAAATAAATTCAACAAGGGTGGTGCCCTGACGACTGAGCAATGCACGAGCAGCAGTCTCTACCCTTTACCTGCTAAATAGGAAAACAGATGCTGATTCAAACCAAATGAACGCCCCTCACTTGTAGCTATGGGAAGACACTGAGGAAATGTGATTGCTGACAGCTCTTATGAACCAATGGTCTGTCTTTAGTAACTCAAGTGTCAGTTGACTCCTATGTGATTAAAGATTGGACCCTTAGAAGGAGAATAATTTATTAATAAATACCAGGTAGATGGTGATAATTTATAATTCAGCCTCACCAAGACAGCTTGGGAGGTGAGTGATCTCCGGGTTCCCACCGTACCCACCATGATCCCTGGGACGAGACACAAGGGAAGAGTGACACTTTTTAAGTTTCGGGAATGGACCCCAGCATTCCCCACAGTTTAAGTGGTGACTAACAGACTGGATATTTTAATAAAGAAACTGGGTTTCGTTTTTTTGTTTTTAATAACTAGAAACTGACATTGTAGCAGGGACACAGACTTGACTGTGACCATCTTCAAAGTCCTCCTTCTTTCTCAGACCATTCTCCATACCTCTGTCATCCTTTTCATGATATATTACCTGTGCCCTGTATTCCTGTAACCCCAAGACCAGAGCCACATCTAAATAGTCTCATTGTATCTTGAACTATAGTAACATTGTTTAATCTCGAAAACTCCTTAACTCAAAGAATGCTGCTCACTCCAAGAGCAATTTGAGGCTGCCTGATAGCAATGCCTCTTGAAAGACCCAGTGAAGAGACGCCCCATCCAGGACACTAGTCACACTGGAGTGTGTCTATTAGAAATATACTCAAGATAGATTTTGCTCTGATGAGGAAAAATCACATGGAAATTACAAGCAGATGGTAGCGGCGATCCAGTCTTGCTGAGGTGGAGGGTGGGCACAAGGCCCCAGTCCTCTGCATGCTAACTTCACTTTTACCAAAAATCGTGCAGCCTCTATAAAGAAAAAAAATAGTCAAAATGATAACATGGGTCTGCACATGTGGCCAGTAGCTTAATCTCCATCCTCCTTACTCTGAGCATTGATTTTACGATTTAAATTTGCTTTTGTACTAAAGGAATATCTATTACACTTAAAAAAAATACAGCAAATTTTTAATACTTTGTTTGAAAGCCAACCTTCAGTTTTACATAAAGAATTTTATTATTAGAGCATGTGTGACCAGTGGTCCAAAGCGGGTGAAAAAATGCTGGACAATCTGTACAAGTACGGTCATTGCTCTTTTCTGGAAATCGTATGCTTTCAAAAGATACTCAGAAAAATAATGTACAGGTAAATCACATATTGCTGAAGTATTTCCCCCTGTTGGTACTAATTTTAGGAATATTATGCATCTGTTAGAACGAGAAATAGTGATTACTTTTATGACATCCTTCAGATTCAAATGCTTATAACATTTTTCACATGTCAGAGTGTTATCAGTCGGAGATTCGTTCAGAATGTAGTAAAATTTCCCTATCTTTAGCATGGTGTCTCTGTACTGGAAAGCATATCCTCTGATACAATGGAAGATCACGATATTTTTATGGCAAAAATGGCATGCAGACTTGATTACAGTAAGTCACAATCCTTCAATTTTCCTAAACTCAAGCTCTGTGCTCAGAAGCACTAGATGTGTAAGGTAGAAGCACCTTTTTGAAATAAAGCCAGTGGTTGCCAGGTGACGCTGTGCTTGCCCACCAAGAAAGTCAGATCATATCTTAAGTCTTGTTAGTAACGAACATAGTTAGCAGTTTCCGTAGCTGTTTAAGTAACCCGGAGTCTCCGCTCCAATATTTCCCGGGCCTGGCTGGAGCTGCCAGCCCATATGCAGGGCTTTTATTGGGTGCTTAAAATGAATAGTAGACTCTTGTCCAGAGCCAATTGTTCCTCTGTTTTAACAGGAAAGGGAAAAACAATAACTGTGTCATTCCTCTGTGAGAAGCAAATAGCATTTCACTGCAAATGGGAACAATGCCCACTCCGTGGTTAAGGCAGTCAGGTGTGTGGGCTTTCCTCTTGAATTCTGTGGGCCAATCTCTGGAAGAAAGACGGGGTCAGCTCAGACTAGACATTGATTTTCTACTCATTAGAGTTTCCAGGAGCACAAGGTATCTGGGAGAGCCAGCAGCGTTCCTGAGACTCCCCAGGACGTCCCCTTCACTGGGCACCAGAGGGAAGAGCTGCAGACGGGGCCCTTCCCCTCCATGGCCAGGCCTGGGCTAAGCCGCCCACACCTTATAAGGATTGATCTTCTCACTCGCAAAATAAAAATCACACTTTCATGGCCTTTTCTGTTTAACGTCTAAATCAAATTATTTTTGAAAATAATATACGGTTTCCAAATCCAATTGTATGAAGATTTATTGATCAAGCAGACTTTGTTTATAAACCCTGAGCCTCCACACCCCCCAGTGAAACCCAAAACAACCATCTCAAATAGTTTAACACGTATACATCTTTCTGTTCTAACCAACTCTGGAAGTCACCTCCCTATTTCTTAATAAATGATATATATGAGCAGCTCATTCACGATGACCTGCTTTACACATGATCTGGTTCTCATCACAGGTGGTGAGTCCACCTGCCCACCTCCCCCACCTGCCACTGTGTCTGCCCACTCAGGTCAGTGTGATGCCTGCTGGTTACCTTGGACATCCTTAAGGATATATAGTTAAACTACTTCCTTTTCTTTATTTTCACCAAGTTTGGAGTTGGCGCCTGGACTCCCACCTTGTGAGACACATATTAAGTGTCTTCCCACCCGCGGGGGCCTCTCCGCGCTCCACTCACTTCACGCCGTCAGGGTTTTGCAGTGTAAACCTCGGTCACGTTTCCACCACCTCTTCACCATCACTTTCTCCTGTTTGATCTGTCCTTTGATTTCAGTTGTTGGAAATATGTGGCCTTATAGTACTCGGCATAAGCATCACTCCCAGTGTAATGACTAGCCCGTCTCCTAGGGTGACATTTCCAATCTTCCAAAGAGTCAAGAACCCCCTTGCATTCTCCACCCTTTGGGAGCACTGAACTCCGAGCAGCGTCTCAGCACATGGGAAGCATCAGTCTCTGTCGGCAGCTCCTCGGTTACGCCGTTTATGACTCCTGAGTCGGAGCACAGTCCCCAGCCCCAGACTGCCCTCCTCTGGGTTTCAGCACCTGCTTTGCTGGACAGCAGCTCCAGAACGTCTGCAGGGCAGTGAACAGAATGGACCCTTGACACCTCCGTCTGGGGCCTGCCTTTGCACACTCTGCTCTTCACAGTCTGGGGGAGGGGGGGGTAAAAATACCAGAATCATTTCCTGAAAATACTTTGATGAAACTGTTTCATTTCATATAATCATCCGACACAGCTTGTGAGAAGTGGAATACCAAGTATGACCTTTATTTCTTTCTAGTGAAGAAATGAATAAGTAATGGCGGTTTTATGATTTTTTTTCTTTATC
>CAUYQV010106714.1:0-13218 GCA_963574575.1 Galagoides demidoff
TTCTTCTTGGGCTATAATTGTGTTATAGCTTTCATAAGAAAGCTATAAATTAGTTTCATAGTAGGGCTGAGTACATTGGATACTTTTTCTTCCATTCTTTTTTTTTTTTTTTTTTTTTTGATATGGAGCCACAAGCTTTCCCCCTGGGTAGAGTGCCATGGCATCACAGCACACAGCAACAACCAACACCTGGGCACAAGCGAGTCTCCAGCCTCCCCCACCCAAGTAGCTGGGACCACAGGCGCCCACCACAACGCCCGGCCATTTTTTGGTTGCAGCCATCATTGTTGTTTGGCAGGCCCGGGCTGGGGATTCGAACTTGCCACCTCAGGTGTATGTGGCTGGCACCTTAGCTGATTGAGCCACAGGCGCCGAGCCCGTGTGTCTGGTCTTCTGATGGGCTCTGACCTCATAATCTCTGGCTGATTTGCTTCCACTGCCCTTTAACCCACTCACGGTGCTGGCATCTGTGTTTATTTGCTTGGAGTCTATCTTATCAGCCTGGTGCGGGCCCCTTGAGAACAGGGCCTTTGCAGTTTGGTGTCCCATGTCAGTGTTCTGTAACTACTTATTGAATGTGTGACTGGCCCATCAAGCTAATGTCTCAAAAACTTTTCAAAATTTTCATAGAAGCCCATTTTCACAGCACACATGCAGGAGGGAGTATCTGAGCAGGGGAGAGCTCGTGGCTCACAGCGGGCCATGAGTGCAGGGTTCTGCCCAGGGCCAGGAGTCAGGAAGCAGCAAAGAGTCCGGAGACAAGAGGTGGCAAGCGTTTTTTCAGCACCTGCTGTTTGCTGTGTGAGTTGTTTATTTGCATTTTTTACCCAGGGGGAGTGGTAAGGAAATGACCCAAATGGTTCCTTTTCCCATTCTTCAGCCAACATTGATTGAAAAGTTATACGATCCACAAAGAACAAGGGGCAGCTGCCAGATGTTCAGTTAGAATTTACTGACTTTAATGGGAGCATAATAATGGTCTGAGGGACTGAGTGACTGTCACCAGGCTGTCACCCTGGGAGGTCCGGTGTCTGGGTGAGGCATCCTCATACCCCACCATCCCCAGGACCTTCTGTGTTTCGTTCCCTGTGCTGGGCTTGCTTTATCTCCTTGGATATGCACTGACTGTGCACCCACATTTCTTTTCTGGCTCTCTGACCACTCATCAAGCACTGTTCAGTCTTTTTTGTAAATATGTTTCTTGGTCTTCTTTGTTAACACAGATTAGCCTCTCAGCATGTCCAGCCTCCTTAACCAGTCTGGGTCATAGTCTGGTCTGTCTTTACACTGCCAGGGGCTGATCATCCACAAACAAAACTTTGAGTATGGCATTTTTATACCTAAAGCCTTTGATGGCTCTCTGTAGGCTCTGGAATGAAGTCCAAGTACCTCCTTATGGCCTGCCGGGCTCCCCACCCTCAGGTACCCTCCTGACTCAAGCCTGTGGCTCTCCTGCCTTGCAGGGCTTAGATACCTGCTGCCTGCATGTGCCAGACCTGTGGTGATCTTTGGCTATTTTGTGACTTTGTGTTACTTTCTCTCTGGGACTTTGTAGCCTCTAGAATCTTATGCACATGATAGGCCCCAATTAGTTAAAGGTTAATTTTAGGATTTTTTTCTTGCTCTGTACTTTACTATAAGCATCTGTCTCCATACTAGCTGTGAGGCATAAAGATTGGTGAGGAGAGCTCTAGCCTGCCCCATTGCTTGCCCCACCTCCCCATGTTGGCCACGGGTCTGCACAGCCGAGGGAGTCCCTTAGCCAGGTACATGTGTCAGGGGCGATGAGACTTCCTGCTCACAATGTCCTTGCTGTGGAGGCCTCCAGTAACAATGGGGTGTTGTCTGGGGTGTTTTTTTTTTTTTTTTTTTTTTTGGGTATTTATTTGGGTTGTTTACTTTGGTTTTTTTATTTTTTTTTTTGAGTCAGGTTCTCAAGCTGTCTCCTGGGTAGAGTGCCATGGCATCATAGCTCACAGGAACCTTCAACTCTTGTGCTTAAGTGATCCTCTTGCTTCAGTTTTTCTATTTTTAGTAGAGATGGGGGTCTCACTTTTGTTCAGGCTGGTCTCGAGCTCCTGAGCTCAAGTAATCCACCCACCTCGGCCTCCCAGAGTGTGGTTTATTTTATCATGATTTTTAAAAATTTCATAATATTAGGGGGTAGACACATTTTGTTTATATACTTTGTACAAATGGAGTCAAAGGTGCAAGTGTGCCCTTCACCCAGAGAGTGTGCACTGTACCCATTAGATGTGAACTTGCCCAGTCCCTGCTTGATTTTTGGTGAGATTTACTTCCAGACGTGTGCTTAAATATTGATGGACTAGTTTCAATTTGGTATTGGGTGCATGTGATGTTTCTTTCTCCATTCTGGTCTCCAGTTCCATCCAGGTTGTCACAAAAGATAAGAGATCACCATTTTTTTATGGTTGAGTAATTCTCCATATTATGCATATACCACATTTTATTAATCCATTAATGTGTTGGTGGTGGCTTATTTATTTTGAAAGTTTGTACATAATAGAGTATGTCATTGCCTTAACTAACTAGAGATTTTCATTTAGAAAGTATTTTCAATTTTAAATGTGGTAACAGAGTCCCACGTAAGCACAAAATACTTTCCTAACATAGCAGAGGATTTGTATACAGCTGTTCATTCTTTCACATAACTCTCTGTACCCCTCAGTCCCTGCTGGCTCAAGAACATGGAGGAGGTCCCGTTGGCAGGCACCTTCCAGTAACCGGCCCACGTGGGCTCAGCTGTGGCCTCAGAGCCTGTGGGGGGCAGCCCCAGCCCTTCCTGTCCTGTGCCTTTGCTTTAGGAGGTGCCAAATATGAGCCCATGGTCAAGTTTTCATTTTCTTTGCGAGGCTACAGCCTATTTGCACAGCCTGTAGCAGTTATACATACATTTGGAATATTTTCTTTTTATAATCTCCCTTCACTATTTCTCTTTCAGAATTTTTTTTTAATGTTTTCATTTCCTGTTTGCACATACTTAAATACAGCCTGGGCATATTGCAATTTTTCTGAACGTCAAGGAGACTTTAGAAGTAGTAAGTTCAGTGGCTGTATCTGTGAATTATTAAAGTAAAAAATTTAGGTTCCCTACAGGTCAGAGAATTAAATGATTAAGTCGAGATTATTATCTTCGTTTTCTTACATGGCATCTGCATGGTTTATTCAAAAAATTTGAGTTTGTCTTTGAAGAAACTAGTTTTGTCATACAGCAAATAAGTAGTTTTAACTATAACGATTGCATTGCTTATGACCTGCTGCTTATGATGACATAACAGACATTCACATTGGTCACTGTAAGTCAAATGTAGATCTTAATGAGATTAACGAGTGCTGTGTCTTCCTTTGCTGAAGTTTAGCTGACATACTTAATCACATAGTTCATTAAAAACACTTTGCTAACTTCAGTTATCTAGAAATTAATTTCCATAATAGTTTGGTTCTTAATATAACTTGTGTTTAGTTTGGGCACTTCATAATTCTTCCAAGAATCAAAGAGACTTTAGAAATAGTAAGTGCTTTGGCTATACCATTGATATGTTAAAGTTAAAATTTTTAATCTTAAAATTTCAAGAAATTAACGAAAAAAAGGTTATTGTGTTCATAGTAAAATTATTCTTAATATGATGACATTGAGTGTGTCAGGGATCCAGTGTGTTCCTTAAGAATACAGTTGACTTCCGGAGATCCAGTCTGGGCAAATGTGTGACAGGCAACTGTTTCTTGGAATTAGAGAGGTCATTTTATACAGAGCTGAAAAAGGTTTTACAAACGCGGATTTCACATTTTACTTGTAGGAGGATCACACTTTGAAATAATTTTCTTTTAGAAAAAGTTTGCCTACTCTAAGAAGAACTCCATGTTTTTTAAAAATTACAGAAAGGATCCACAGTTGAGGTTCAAATAGTAGATGCTTCTTAGACCATATTAATTATTTTTAAGATCTCACTTATACACAGCTATTTAAAACTATATTTGTCTAGCATATAAGGGGATTCCTGGCACTAAAATAAAAATCTAGTTTGGGGGAAGAAAATAAATTAAGTATATTAGGTCTGCTATTTAATATCCTTCGAGAAGTGGAAAAAAAGTACACATTTTCAGGATTTTTTAAACCTCAATGATTTGAGCCCTGTCATAACTGTTAGTCAAATTTTCTTTCAATAAATAGTGGTGATTGATAGTTTTGAAACTTTGGCTCTGAGGCCTGAGTGAATAAATAGTTTCTTTCTTATACTTGCTTATTAACAGCCACGGCCGTTATTGCTTACGGAGCTCACTTCCCGAATCTCTCCTCTCACAGTGCCCGGGATGCCTTTTCAGGAGAACGTGGATTTTTACATATTTGAGATTAAAAATAAGAAGAAGAAAATAGGATATCCCAGTCACCCTGCAGAGGTTCGTAGGGCAAGATACATGCACAGTTGTTACTACCCTTCACAGAAATGTCACCGGCATGACACGTGAATGATCCCACTTTACTAAGTTACATCTCTTGGAATCCCAGCAAACAGGAATTCATTTCATTCACTATAACATGAAAAGATGTTCAAAACCATCGGTCATCTGGGAACTATAGACTAAAACCACTAAATGTAATACCACACAGCCACTGAGAAGCTGAAATTAAAATGCCTGAGCACACAAGCACTGGCGAGCCTGAGGACTAGCTGCACAGCGCCCCCCCAACTGGTGGGACCCCACAGTCATGAAGCCCCTTGCAGTTTCTGCATAGTTAAATGCATACTCGGTCTGTATCTGCATGTATGCTGTGACTGGGTAACTCCAATACCGGATTTCTACCCAAAAGAAATAAACGTGTCCATAGAAAGGCTAGTCACATATTCACAGTAGAATCGATCATAATATCCTCAGACTGGAAACAACTTGAATGTACCATAATGGGTGAACGGATAAACACATTTTGGTATATTCACACATTGGGATACACTTGACAACAAACAGAAATAAAGTTGTGCTAGGGGCATTTATATCAGATGAATCTCAAAGCATTAGGTTAAGTGAATAGACCAGACAGAAAAGACTATAAACTGTGACTCCATTTATATGACATTCTAGATGAGGCAAAGCCTAGTGACAGAAGTAGATGGATGTTTGGCAGGGGCAGGGGGTCAGAGGTGTGGACTGTTTGTAGAGTAGTAGGAGGGAACGTGGGGGATGATGGAGATGTTCTTTATCTTGATGGCTGTGCGGGTTACATGAGTGTAGACCACTGTTCTTCAACCTTTTTTATCTCACGGTGCACTCGAACCTATAGTTAAACTTCCGCGGCACACTTAAATGTTGATCAAAAAATAAAAAAGGAGTAAACAATGGAAGGCATTTCCTGTGCTTTGAACATATTTCAAAAATAATTTAATTAATGATCTTTACAAATTTTTGCAGCACACCTAAGATTCCTCTCATGCCATACCAGAGTATACTGCAGCACACCGGTTGAAAATCACTGCTATATACCTTTGGAAAAACTCATTTAAATCATACTTAAAATGGATCAGCTTTATACTAACGAACAACAAAAAAAGTCCTTCTGTGGAAGTTCATATTCTAGTGTGAATTCAATCCATTGGGTTGGCTTACTCTGAGAACAGAAGAATTTTTTTTTTTTTTCTCAGAAATTGAAACGCTGGGAGGCCAGTGTAGAGAAACACAGGATGGGGATTAGGTGGTAAAAGGATCACCTGAGGGTGCCCTAGGCACCTGGGTGCTGCAGGCAAGAGGGCAGATACTTCCTGAAAATGTTTGCTTCACGCCTGTGAGATCTCATTTTCTCTTCCTTGAAATTATTAGTATATTTTTGCCATTATAGGAAGTCCTTGAAATATTACACATTTAGCAGAGATTCCTCTTACCTGCTTATGAACTTTAAATTGGGGGATGTTCCTAGATTGGAGCAAAACCACATCTAGAGCAAAAAGGAGTCAGCTTGCCTGCTACCAGCAGTGGCCAGGAGAGGCTTTGGGTAGTGGCTTCAAGTTTCATTAGCGGAACTTCAACCAAACCATGCCCAGCCTCTGAGCTGGAGAGCAGACTCCCTTCTCCTGGATTAACCTTTCAGCCCTGGCAGCCTTCGTTAGCCCATAATTGGTTTGTTCTATCTGTGCTTTAAATTTTACCAGCTTTTACACCCATTAAGTTTGGTAAAGGTAGATGCCCTGAAGAGTATTAGTCCTGTAAAGAAAGTGGCGTGATTATATTGGAAATGAACACTACAGCAGAAAGAGCATGAAAGTGGCAGGAAAATGGTGACTGCCTCTGCACAGGTGAGAGAAGCTGGGCAACACAGTGACCTGCAGGCTGGAAGAGGAAAGACAGCAGCCAGCAAGGCAGAAGAAAAATAGGTTGAGGGAGTGGAAGTAAAAGTATTGAACTGCAGGCTAGAGATGGAGCATTTTCATTAGATACTCCCTAGTTCAAGGTTAATCCAGAAGAAGGGAGTCTGCCCTCCAACTCAGAGGCTGGGCATGGTTTGGTTGAAGTGCTGCTAATGAAATTTGAACCATCCACTTTCAGCATGGTCAGCTCTGAACCCCTTGGAATTTGCAGAACTTCAAAGTGAAGGCTGAGGCAGCTGCTGCTACCATGGCATCTAAGAAATCCCTATGGCACTGCTGAGGCACCGAGGAGGAGGGCTCCTGCCCCGACAGATTTCAATGTCGCTGAAGCCGTTTAATTTTGAAGAAAGGTTCTTGTCATCTGCAACCTGGTAGAAATGCATCCAGGGTCCAGAAATGTTTATTTCTCCTGGTTTGTTTATTACATCCAAAGTGATTAACAGTGCAGCTGCCTTTTGGATCCTCCTATGTTGAGCGGGTCTGTACCTCCCCTGACTTTAGGGTCCATCAGATGAGATTCTGAGGATTCTCTGCAAATGAGCAGACGTACAACCGTCTCCTGAAATTACAGGATGGCACCATCTATGGCATTTATATGATGTTATTTGAAAAACTGGAAATGCAAAGGCAAGTGCTCACCTTGCTAAAAAAACAATGCCTGGTTCACAATAGAGCATAGCTGGGGGAAAAGGTCGACTTTGCTAAGGGCACAGTTGTCACTGCAGTTGCTCACTTTGACATTAAATTATGTGTATTTCTAATGGTTAAGGAAAACAAAAGTAGAGAACATGCATGGAGAGTTGGAAATATATGGTTTAATATTAATGTTTAAAAGAAAAATTCTAATTAGGGATTTTGGAATGTTTCTTATCTTTCTGGGAATGAAACCTATGGCCCTAATTCCCAGTGCCCCTCATAACAGCTAAGTCCATTGTAACTTTCAGTAATTAGTTTTTTATTAAAATAAGATACTGCAGTATAAATTTTAGCAACTAGGCTAAATGGCATTAACGGGCCCTGGGATCCAGCCGTAATTTGTAACATCGTTCCTCTGGGAAAATGTATTCTAAGTGCTCAATAACTACCTTACAAATAGACTCTTGAATCATAGTCCATTGGAGAATAAGGAACTGTTTGCTATGGTAATACCTTCGATCGGCTTGCTTGAGAACTGCGCAGAAGGGGCCTATATTCCACCACACGTGCGTAGTGAACCCAGCTCATCTGGGTTTGATCAGAAGTTATTGCTGAGTGGGCATACAGAGCGTAGGAATTAAAACCAGAAAGTAGAGGCTGGAGACAAGTTACAGGTGGAATTAGAAGGATGGCACTGAAGAGATTTTGGTGGGAGGAGAGGTTTTTCATCTCAAAGACCAGTGTATGAATCTGAGCAGGTGAAGGGAGGAAGCAGGTGGAAAATGGGTCAAGAGGGAAAAGGAGTTGGAGGCAAAAAGGCCAAGGGTAAGGAGGTAAGGAGCATTGAGAACCCATCATTTTTAAGGAAAATGTAGGGCAGAATGTACCAGCAAGGCTGAATAGTCCACCTAGAGGTCAAAGAGACGCCCCAAAGACCTGTAAATAATCTCTTAGAGATGTTGTATTGGAACAACCAGCATCAAAACTTAGACACCTCAATTTTCGTTTTTTAGTTCAACACATTATTGAGCACCTGCTGTGGGTTAAAATGATAAGATTTCGGCAAAGCATGTTACCTATATCACATTTCCAGTTGAGTGTAATACCAGCCAAGCACAGCAGTGAACCAGAGCAGGCCAAGGTAAAATGGTGGTGAATGTCTAGAATCTGCCCATAAGGAGAAAATTAGATTTTTATTATTTTATTCTTGATTTTGTGTATTTGTTGGCCTGATTGTGGCATAAGATTTAGGAGGGTAAACAATACAGAGATGTCCTTGGTATTATTTTCTGTCACCATGGGGCACAGAAGGCATGCCAGTGACTGTATCTTGGCATCTTGTTTGGTTGGTTGTCATAGGTTTGATGCATGAACCTGCTCAATAGAACCCATCTTTGCTTGAGAACGTTATTAGCATAGTGCACTCTTTGCCAGGGTGTGAGATTAATACCTGATTGATGGACTCTAAGTAAGAAATTCCTGTCATTGCTGTAGCTTGACTTAGTAATGTTTGGTGCTCTCCTTGCACATGGATGGTTTCGGGGTGTCATTTGTTTCTACACGCAGCCCGTCTCCCACAGGCCTGTCCTGCCCCCCCACATCCCCCCCCAGTGCATCAGCAGCCTGCTGTCCCATGCTGTGCAGTGTCTGTCACTGCACTTGCTTATGTTGTATTAGAAGGCTTATTCCAGAGGGTGGACATGCCAGCAGACATTGCCTTCACACTGGCTGTGTGGCCCTTCTTGCCGTGGTTCCAGACCACCTCCTTTCATCTGAGTATCCGTGATGACAAGGACGGTGCTGCATCCCCAACGGGCTCCCATCGTTCCTTCTGTCTCTGCCCGGGTTGTGATATAAAAGTACCATACACTGGGTGGCTTACACAGCAGAAGTTTATTCCTTATGGTTGTAAAGACTGGGCAGTCAAGATGAAGGTGTCAGGAGATCCAGCATTGGGTGTGGGCAGTCTTTGCAGATGGTTACCTGTCTTCTTGCTGTGTCCTAGTGTGGCATTGGGGGGCCAAGGAGCAAGCCCTCTGGTCTCTTAGGAGGGCGCTAATCCCATATGGGGGCTCTACCTTCATGACCTAATCACCTCCCAAAGGCTCCATCTCCAAATATCACACTGGGGGTTATGGTCTCAACGTAGGAATTTTGAGGAGCTTCAAATAGCACCTTTCATGGTTCAACCTGAAAATACTCCAGCTTGGTTTGACCCCTCTTTGCCAGGCCACAGCAGGCTGTGACTTAGTGAGAGGCTCTCAGGCGCCTTCCTCTGTGCCCCCTGCCCTGTTGTCACTAGGACTCCAGTTTCCTTTCAGGTCCTCCTTCTACACTGTGGGAGGGCAGAGAAGTGGGATTTTGCATGCGTCCAAAACATTGGTTTTTGTGACTACTTTTCTGCGGCTCTTCTTCCCAGGCCCTGGGCTTGTTCTGGTGACTCCCTCCCTGTTCATGCCTCAGAGCCTCACAAACTGGGTGGTCATCAGCCAGTTCCTGGGTACCTTCCCACTGCTCCCCCTGCTGAGGAAGAAGGGCCCTCCGTGTGCAGTCTGTCCCATGGATGTTCCAGAAATAACCCTTCGTAGAGAAAGTACTCTAATGAATCTCTATATACTTCTGTTTGTGCTGTGTGCTCTTTATGAAGAAGCCAAGGTGGCAGTCTCCACATTTCAGGGAGTTTATTTCTACCCTTTTTCTCATTAGATCCATAAATAAATCCACGGGAGAGGCTCATGGGCATAAAAGACAACTGGGATAGACAGGCCTTTACTGCAGTCCCCAGACCCAGTCTGTGCACCTTGCCTCCTTCCTTTGGTGCAGTGCTTCCTGCCCTCTGTGCATCAGCCCCTGGCAGGCACACCCTTCAGAATTGCCAGACCTGTCTGAGTTCCCTAATGAACACACCCAGGCTGCCAAGCTGGGATTTCCCTAAGTGGGAGGAAGTTTCTTCTTTCTCCTCAGATTCTAAAGGACATACTGTTTTTATACATAAGGTAAGCACAGATGTTTTCAGGATGCTTGTTTGAGACCCAGAATTATATAACTAACAATAAAAAGGATTTATATCTTTGTTAATCATTTATGTTGCAGGCATTCGTCAGAGGTGCTGAGGATTCGGTTCCAGACCAACATAGTAAAGTGAATGTTGCGATCAAGCCAGCCACACTGTTTTGTTCATTTCCCAATACATATGAGGGTCACTATGGAAGTTATGAGACAGAGTTTTGTTTTTTGTTTTTGCTGTTTTTGAGACCGAGTCTCACTTTGTTACCCTAGATAGAGTGCCATGGCATCACAGCTCACAGCAACTTCAAACTCTTGGGCTCAAGTGATTCTCTTGCCTCAGCCTTCCCAGTAACTGGGACTACAGACCCCCACCACAACACCCAGCTATTTTTAGAGAAGAGGTCTTGCTCTGGCTCAGGCTGGCCTCAAACTCATGAACTCTGGTGATCCATACGCCTTGGCCTCCCTGAGTGCTAGGATCACAGGCATGGAAACAAGAGTTTTATATTGTCCTGTATTTTACTTCTAGGAAATGTAGTCAGCAGCAGTGTCCTTTCTGCCTCACTCATGCGAGTTTCAGCTTGTTTGACTTGTGGGTATTGCTGGGAGGGCTTCATCTGTCTGTGCCTGCATGGATTTTACTTTTCTTGATTTTTGCTCATCTCAAAACTTTCGTAATGACCCATGTATGAAATTTGTATTTCCATACTAATAAAGGAATATACATACCTTAATTTAAAAATATGTTGTTGCTAATAAATGGTCATGATAATCTGAGCCTTCAAGTTTTGATCTTTTTCTGATGGAGGGTCTTGCCTTGATGTTGTTGTTGTTGGTGGTTGCTGAAGTTTGGGATATATGTGGCTATTTCTTAAAATAAGGCAACAGTGAAGTTGGCCACATCAATTGACTTTTCCTTTCATGAAGGATTTCTCTGTTGCACGCAATGCTGTTTGATAGAATTTTACCCACAGTAGAACTTCTTTTAGAATTGAAGTTAATCCTCTCAATCCCTGGTGTTGTTTGATCAGCTAATTTTATGTGATATCCTAAATCCTCTTCTGTCATCTCAGTAGTGTTTAGAGCATCCTCACCAAGAGTAGATGTCATCTCAAAAGAATGTCTTCTTATTGGGTGCAGAGGCTCATGCCTGGAATCCCAGAACTTTGGAAGGCTGAGGCAGGAAGATCACTGGAGCCCAGGTGATCTTTGAGAACAACCTGGACAACCTAGCTAGACCTCTTTGTCTCTACAAAAATTTAAAAATTAGCTGGGGCTGGTGGTGTACATTTTTAGTCCTAGCTACTTGGGAAGCTGAAGAAGGAGAATCTGCTGAGCCCAGGAGTTTGAGGCTGCAGCAAGCTATAGTCATGCCATTATAGTCTACTAGCCTGGGCGACAGAATGAAACCCTGTCTCAGAAAAAACAAAAGCAGAAAAACACTTCCTTTGTTTAGCCATAAGAAGCAACTCCTTGTCTGTTGACCTTTTCTCATGCCATTCTAACAATTCAGTCACATCTTTAGCTCCACTTCTGAGTCTAGTTCTCTTGCTGTATCCAGCACCTCTGCAGTTACTTCCCCTGCTCAAGTCCGGAACCCCTTAAAGTAATCAAGGAGGGCTGGAGTCAACTTCTTCCAACTACTATTAATGTATTAACATTGGTATTTTGACATCCTCTCAGTAATTAATGAATATTCTTTTGTTTTTATTTTTGAGACAGTCTCAAGCTGTTGCCTTGGGTAGAGTGCCATGGTGTCATAGCTCACAGCAACCTCCATCTCAGGCTTAAGCAATCCTCTTGCCTCAGTTTTCCTATTTTTAGTAGATATGGGGTCTCATTTTTGCTCAGGCTGGTCTCGAACTCGTGAGCTCAAGCAATCTACCCACCTTGGCTTCCCAGAGTCCTAGGATTACAGTGTTAGCCACTGTGCCTGGACCTTAATGAATATTCTTAATGTTGTATAGAATGGTGAATCCTTTCCAAAAGGTTTTCAATTTACTTTGCATAGATCCATAAGAGGAATCACTATCTGTGGCAGTTGTAATGTTATGAAATATATTTCTTAAATAATAAGACTTGAAAATTGAAGCATCTCCTAGATCCAGGGGCTATAGGATGGTTGTTGTGTTACCAGACATGAAAACAATATTAATCTCTGCATACATTTTCATCTCCATCAGAGCTACTGGGTGACTAGGTGAATTTTCAGTGAATATTAATATTTTGAAAGAAACTCTTTTTTTTTCTGAGCAGGAGGTCTCAAGAGTAGGCTTAAACTATTCAGTGAACCATGCTATAAACAGCCAGTGCTATCACCGAGGCACAGCTGTTCCATTTCTAGAGCATAGGCAACACAGACTCAGCATAACTCTTAAGGGCCCTAGCACTGCAGAATGGTCAATGAACATTAAGCACTGTATTCAACTTCAAGCCACCAGCTGCATGAGCCCCTAAAAAGAGAACCAGCCTGTCCTGTGAAGCTTTGAAGCCAGGTGTTGTCTTCTCCTCTCTAGGTAGGAAAGTTCCAGCTGGCCTCTTCTTCCAACAGAAGACTGTCTTGTCCACTCTGAAAATGTAGTGTAGCCACCTTCATTGAGGATCTCAGCTACATCTTCTGGATAACTTCTTGCTACTTCACGTTGCACTTCTATGTTATGGAGACAGCTTCTTTCCTTAAACCTCATGAACCATCCTCTGCTAGCTTCAGACTTTTCTTCTGCAGCTTCCATACCTCTCTCAGGCTTCATAGAATTGGAAGGAGTTAGAGCCTTGCCCTGGATTAGGCTTTTGCTTAAGGGACGGTCTGTCCAGACCACTAGAACTTTCTCGGTGTCAGCAGTAAGGATGTTTCGCTTCCTTAGCATTTGTGTGTTCACTAGAGTAGCACTTTCATTTTGTTTCACGAATGTTTCCTTCGCATTTCCAACGCGGCTAAGTATTTGGTGCGGGAGTCGTAGCTTTTGGCCCATCTCAGCTTTGGGCATGCCTTCCTTATTAAACTTAGTCATTCTTTCTTTTGATTGAAAGTGAAAGATATGCAGCTCTTCCTTTCACTTGAATACTTAGACACCATTATAGGGTAGTTAATTGGCCTGATTTCTTTCTTTCTTTCTTTCTTTTTTTTTTTTTTTGAGACGGAGCCTCAAGCTATCCCCCTGGGTAGAGTGCCATGGCATCACAGCTCATAGCAACC
>CAUYQV010106717.1:0-30732 GCA_963574575.1 Galagoides demidoff
AAACATTCGGGTGCAGCTGTCTTCGTTGTAAAATGATTTTTGTTTTTCTGAGTAGATACCTACTAATGGAACTGCAGGATCAAACAGAAGTAAAAATTAAATTAAAAAAATAAAAATAAGAAAACAAAATTTTTTTTTGGACAGTTTCCCTATGTCTCCCTCAGTAGAGTGCTATGGTGTCACAGCTCACAGCAACCTCAAACTCATTCTCAAGCGATTCTCTTGCCTCTGCCTCCCAAGTAGCTGGAACTATAGGCGCCTACCATAACGCCTGGCTATTTTTGTTTCGTTTGTTTGTCTAGCAGGCTCAGACAGAGTTCGAACCCACCAATCCCACTGCTTGTGGCTGGCGGCACCCTTACCACTGACCACTGAGCTACAGGCACCGAGCCAAACAAAAAGTTTAGAGAATTGAGCTGGGCCAGTCATCTATGAAAAGAATTAGCAATAGTCAATCATTAAAAGGATGAAGGAACTGTCCGTTGAAGTTGCCTGAGAACTGGTTGATTACCAAGTGTGTCCTGCTGGTGATCTGATGAACATTAATTTGGTTACATTACAGCAGACGGATATAGAAGAGTGACTTGCATCTCTGCTCTAACATCAGCTAACGGTCTAGGACGCTATTTTAATCTCCAGACGCTCCTGAGGTCTGTGTTTACATACGTCTGTGGGAATGTTCCTTAAAACATGCTCCCTTGGGAAAGGAAATAAACACATCATGTATCATATGTTTAAATGCACACAAGTTTTCCGTTAAGTACTGTGATATATTTGATTTTTTTAAAGGCTCAACACTGACAAAAATTTATTTCACGTGCACAGACCTATGACATAGTTTGCTTTCCACACCATACCCCTAAACTCTCACTCCGTTTCTCAAAACAAAGGGTCACCACAATCTTGTACCTCATTACATCTTGGATGTCACTTCTCCAGCATAATAAAGTTAAATGACTTCACTTTCTTCTTACTTGATAGACACTTAATGACAAGGAAGTCCCACATTCTATACCTGAGATTGTCCAGCCTCAGCAAAGAGAGAACATGGCCATATCTGATGTCACTAGAACAGTCTGCAAAGCAAGACTGACGTTTTTTAAACATCCAATAGTGGCCAGTTCCTAGTATGGCACAAGGGCAACAAAGTATTCCCCCAGGGCGTTTTGCTTTTACACAAGAGCCAGGCCTCAAGGGCTCAAGCCAACATTCCCCAGGGTCAGAGACAAAAGACTAGGATAGACTGACTTCTCTAAATGTGAGTGCCCACGCCTCCAGGCCTACGAAGAATTTCCAGATGTTTCTCTTGTGTTGCTTTGCACACGTCTTACTACCGGAATATCACATTAGGACTTTCAAAGACAACAATAGCACCAATAAAATTCACAGACTTTTATTCTTTACATGTTTCTAAAAAGCACAACAGAAGCTCTGACGTGCCACTTTTAGGATGAAGAGCTTACACTGACCATGAGACAGTCTTTGGTGTTCACAGATGTGATCCCTGGACCAGAAGCCTCAGCATCCCTTGGGAGCCTGTTAGAAATACAGAGTCCTGGGCCCCGCCCAGGCCTACTGAATTAGAACCTGCCTTTTTTTTTTTTTTTTTTGAGACAGAGTCTCATTCAGTCACCCTTGGTAGGGTGCCATGGCATCATAGCTCACAGCAACCTCAAATTCCTGTGCACCAGCAGTCTTCCTGCCTCAACCTCCTGGGTGGCTGGGACTACAGGTGCCCACTACTGTGCCTGGCTAGTTTTCTATTTTTAATAGAGATGGGGTCTTACTCTTGCTCGTACTGGTCTCAAACTCCTGAGCTTGGCCAATCTACCTGCCTCAGCCTCCCGGAGTGCTATGATTACAGGCACGAGCCACCGTGCCTGGCCTAGAACCTGCATTTTAACAATCTTCCCAGCAGATTTAAATGCAAGACCAAATGTAAAAAGCAACCGCAACAATCTACACACCCATCCCTGCCAGTACAGTGACACCGCCAATTAAATCTCCACCTGCACGGGCCTGTTCAAAAATCATATTACATTGAACATGACTCTTTTCTCTTGCTGCTCAGAGGCCCCTCTGCCCACCCAGATTTGAGAAAATTGCTTAAATGTTTGACAATGTCTTTTGTGTCTCCTACCAGGTCGCCCTTCCCCATCCTTGTCATTCTCACAAGCTGCTTAGCAGTTGTTGACGATGATGTTATAACCTGTCTGGAGGCTTGTTTGATCTAATGTCATTATCCCACTGACCTGCCAAATCCTGTGACTCATTATAATTAGAACTATTCATATTAATGTGAATTATGGGTGGGGAGACTTTGTGTGTTGCATGAAGACCTACTGTTTGGACTTGTTAGATTCTGTGAAGCCAGGGTAAGCAAGTGATAATCTCCTAAACCATACTTATATTGAATAAAGTTGAGAAATGTGTAGTTTATCCAAATACCTTTCTAGTTAACATTGATAATATAAAACACATGCAGTAATGCCTTATTATATTATCACATTAAGAATTATAACACCCGCCTTATTTACCTTTTTAGCCAACTAGTGCCATTTATAGAGACTATAAAAGGAAAAACAAAATTAAAAGTGTAATTATCACAGTAGGGAGTGGGCATATGCAATCATCTAAGATAATTTTCTTTATAAATATTTAGTCATGTGAACAAACACAGAAATAATTATCTACTTAGGAGGGTATAATTTTAAATGGTAAAATCAAAACTTTCTTTTAAATATAAAATGAGTATGTGGCAATGATTTTATTCAATTCATTAATGAATGAAGGTACCAGTAAAATTAATGAAAGAACTAGTAAATAAATTGTATAGACAATTTAATAAAGAAATATTACATTAATATGGCAGGGTTATACGCACAACTGGTTACTGTCCTACAAGGCAACAAACCACAACCTTTGGAGAGATCGTTTCCACTATGCAGAAATCGTATGCTTTTTAACTAGATAAAAATCTGCCAGCTAACCTGTCACCCCACTGAGTCTGAGACCTATTTACTATTAATCAATAGTAAACAGTGAGTTCAACACTGTACTTTCTCTTCTATAATCTTTGGGTGACCTTTGCCCCCATATGACATAGAAATGAGGTTTTACCTTATATGTAAGTTTTTTCTAAGTATATAACTTAACACATTTATAAAAAATTTTTTTTTGTTTAAAATTCCAACATAATTCCTTCTGAAGGTTCAAATATGTTTGCTTTCCAAGTGGCATTTATTCAAAAATCACGGAAAGTGGCATCCCTTGTTCTGTCTCACCCACTTCCTGCTGAGCTTCACAGAGTTTTCAAAAAGTCATTTTTTAAAGCTGCCTCTTTATAACCATAGACGTCCATGCCTCGTGTCCTTAGTTCTGGATTTGCAACAATGGGAGGATGTCTAATGTGGCTCAGAGAATAGTCGTGACATAGAAAGAAACTGTTTCAGTGACAGTGTCCCCATTAATATCCGGAGATGCCTGGGCTTTTCTTCACACGGCCTGGCCAGGTAACTCCTTGCTTTGGACTGATCTCGATGGACACTGATGTGCTTCAGTAGGAAATGATTATTTTTGAACTTCAGTGTTCACTTTCTCTCCCCATACATATGCTAATCACATAACTTGCAAGTTTCTCTGCGTGTAATCATTTATATTCATATTCATGAACAACAGTGCCTCCCTCTTGCCATTTGGCTTCTGTTGAATCATCTTCATTATTCTTAGAAATCGAATTAGTTGTGAGCTAGCAGAGAAAAGAATAAATATTCTGACTGTCTTCACTAGGAAACACTGACCGATCCATAACTGAAAGTTATTTTCCAGAGTGACTGCAGGGTTTGGGTTTGTTTTAACGTCAGTGTCTGTTTGCATTGAAAGCATTCACGGCATCTGCAAAGAAGTGGGTCTTGGCTTTTACTCCGCTCCTGGCTTCAGCTCACTCTGTGAAGGCAGCCAAGGGCAGAGAAAACCCTTCACATTCTCAGCAGGGGACCTGGCAGAGGGGAAGATGCCAGAATCATAGAGTTCTCAGCATAAATAGTTCCGAGATCTGAGTGCATTCTTTCCTAACAATTGAATGAATGGGTTTGTTCTCTCCCCTTCTTCCTAGCTAGCTAACCTTGTGTTGTGCTGGCCTGCTCAATAGCATTCTTCAGAGAAGATGTTTGGAGATAGAATGTAAATTTGTGGAGGAAACTGCATATGGGAATGTGATGTAGGGTCAGAACTCACAAAAGCTGGGAGTTCTCAGGGTTAGGGCCTGCTGTAGAAATACTTAGAGATGTTTACTAAAAAGAGGAGTGTTTCTATTTGGCTAAGAATAAAAACACTCTACTTTATGTGTTTATAGAAGCATTCATTAAAATGTGTTCTGATGCTTGGGATAGTAGCTCTCATATTATAGCATCCTTTTCCAAACACGTTAGAATGTCTGTCTCTATTATTATTTCTTGAAATGAGATATAATAAAACCGAAACTTTTATTTAAATTAGGGATCCAGGATGCTTCTCATTTGCAAAATACTAAGTTTTATAGCTGTGAAAATGAGAATAGGTGCAAAAATCAAAAGGCTTTAGATCTTTCTTTCTGCATTTTAACTTTGGAAAATGTTAGTTTTATGTAATGATTTTTTTTTTCAAATAATTTAAAACCTTGGATGGTAAATTAAATTGTATGTTGATTATATTTCGAACAATGCAATCTGTGGGTGGCATTGGGAATGCATCTTATGTGCCTTTACTTTAAATGTTACTTGAAACATGGAGGAATGGTATGTTAATTATTGGGTAGATTCTTGGGGGAATTTCATTGGTTTTTTTTGGCCTTAATGTGAAAAATTATAAGCTTTATTTAATTATTTCTACTTTATTCTACTTTGAAACATCCTGATTTTAACATCCTTATTTTTTCTCCTTGATTACATATTATTAAAATAACAACAATAACAAAACCAAGAAACCAGGCATTGACTGTAGAAAATACAGAAAATACTTCAGAGCATAAAGAAGTTAAGAGTTAATCTGTGATATACTCACACAGAAAAAATACCTACTCTTAACAGTTTGATATTTTATCCAGAAGGAAATAAATCCATGCAAGTATATTTTTTATATAAAAATAGGATCATCTTTTATGTAAAGTCTGTATTCTGTTTGAATCATCTTACTTATGATTACTTGAACCCATAAAAAAAAAAAAGGTTTCAAAAATCTACCTTTTCAAATGGACAATATTCTTGCTGTATTATTAAATAAGAAAGCGGTACATGTTTTTATCTTATTTTTGGTGTAAGCAACATTATGTGCTTGATTTATATCTCTCTAGATTCTTCCTAGGACATATGCTCCATTTTTAATTTTTGCTTGTTTGTATGGCCCATTGTTTCTGTAACAAACGAAGCATGTTACTTTTTGGACTTAATTGGCATGAGTTAAAATAAGTCAACAAGAATCTTCCCTGTATGTACGCCTTTGTGAGCAGCTTTATTATCTTCCCTGATTATTTTCTTAGAATCAATTCCTAGGGGTGGAGTTACTGGGCCCAGGTGTTTGAATGATGTTAGATATTTCATAGACTTCGTAGTCTAATTCTATTCTTCTGTGAAAAGGAGTTTTAAATCCATACTTCGTAAAGTAAAGAATATTCATTCTGCCGTTTCTGCTCTCCTTTCTTTTCCTCATCACACCTTTTCCATCATTATCTTACTTAACCCATCGCCTGTATGTTTCATGGGTCCTTATAAACCATACGCTCTCCTTTCTCTCTTCTCTTCTCTTTCTCCTGCCCGCCCCCCAGATCCACCTGCTCAGGACAGAATTCTCCCATTGCTGGCTCATTCTCCATTCTGCCGTCATTGGCCCCACAATTTGCTTTTGCTATTCTACAGAACTATAAACTGTTTCCCCTTTGGCCCCATTCATGGGCCAAACGCTATGTGGTTTGAAAGAAATCATATCCTAATTTTGAATTTACAAAAAAGAAAAAAGAAAGAAAGAAAACAAGAGAGCCAATTCAGAGATGGGATATTTTGTGAGTTTTAGGTTTCCCTAAATTTAGCAACTTGAAAAAAACTAACGTAAAAGTTCTCAAATTTTCAAGTATTTACAGTCCTTATTTTTAGAAGCTGTTTGGGATAATTTCATGATAAGACATGTAGAGCCCTAATTTAGAAAGCTTATTAGCTATGGGTTTTTTTTCTTGCAAAAATTCCTAAATGTCTTTATTACAATTTCACCTTTTATGGCTGAAAATCTAACTATGGGCTTAGAAGGAAAAAGAAAAAAGAACAACAGCAACACCCATATTGACTAAAATTACTTTTGCCTCAAAATGCTGGGGCTGTCGACCAAAATAACCTAGTTTCCTGATGCATTAAAGAAGAACAGAATTCGTTTATAAAGAATGTTCCAACCAGATGTCTGGAAATTTGGTAGCTGTAGTTACAAAGAAAAACAGAAGGAAGTAGGGCACATTTCTATTTATATTTCCAAACAATGGGTACTTAATAGTATAGGTATTTAGGATAAGAGAAAGCATTCCATTCTCAGAATCAGGGCAACTGAATGTCTGCTCCAATTAGGCTCAGCAGTACCAGGAGCTTAGAGGAATACTGCAAAGATGTGAGAGCCCCAGCCTCACTGGCCAACTTAGATAAGAAGCAGGAAACACATAATGGCAGTAAAAGGACATGCAAGGAAGGGCTTTTTGGGTAATACAAAGCAAGTGCCTTCATATTCAATTCAGAGACACAGGCAGAGAGGTTGCTTCCAACTGTGGTGATATATGAAGCTATTTTGGAAAGGAGGTAGCTTTTTGAACTTAGCCTTGGAGGAACTGATAGGATCTTGGTAGACAGAGATAGTTAAATTATGCTTTACAAAATTATGATGATGAAATTGGATTAGGAAAGTTGCAATGGGAAAGTGAGGAAACACTGGCATGATAGGTTAGGGAAACTCATCTCCGAGAGAACTTCGACAATAAACCTCTGGGCTAGTAGTTCTCGGAATTTTCTATTTAGATTGGTTACATCAGAATTACCTTGCAGTGGCTGGGCATGGTGGCTCACTCCTGTCATTCTAGCACTCTGGGAGGGCAAGATGGTTGGATTGCTTGAGCTCAGGAATTCAAGACCAGCCTGAGTAAGAGGGAGACCCTATCTCTGTTAAAAAGAGAAAAACTAGCCAGGCATCATGACCTGTTGTTTGAGTTACTCGGGAGGCTGAGGCAGAAGGATTACTTGAGAGTTTGAGGTTGCTATGAGCTATGATGCCATGACATTCTACCCAGGGCAATAGAGTGAGATTTGTCTCAAAAAAAAAAAAAAAGATAGACTCCTGGACCATGCTTCTGATCAGAACAGAGAGCAATGCCCTGAATCTGTATTTCACCCCTCTTCCTAGGAGATTCCAATGCACTCTAAAATATGAGGACATTTGCTACTGAAACAGCCTTCAGGACTCTGTGGCTTCTAAGTATGAGGAAAATAGAGTCTTTCCTTCAGAGGTCCCTGTGCCTCTAATGTGACATTCTGCAGTTCTGTGCTTTATAGGTTTAGGTAAAATGACTCTTATCTTTCCTACTTCCTTTGGTCTCTGATACAAGTCCAGTGGGGCTGCATGGGAGATAACCCCAGTGGCAGGACCTCTGATGCATGACAGAAGAGAGGCCTGTGGAGTTCATTGTGCCTGGCTCCTCTCCCTCCCTTAAAAACTTTGTTCCTTTAAAAACATAGGAACAGGGGCCGGAGCACCTGCCCACTGGTCCTTGGGTTGCCACTCCAGCCTGGAGCCCAGCTTCTAGGAATTTAGATGTTGAAAATATTCCCTGTGCACAGAATTCGATATTATATGGTTCATTAGGATCTGCCGTGGCTGGCCTTGGACATTCTTTGTTAAGGAGTAGAATTAGAAGGTCATGTGATGTTGGAGTAGGAGGATTTATCTTGGTGACTTTAGATTTATCTTGGTGACTAATGGTTCCATTGCATGTATAATTATGCAAGGCAGAGAAACCAGGAAAGAATCGCCAGAGAAGGAATTAAAAATAAGATATTAGATGAAAGCACCCACCTTGATCCTAAAAGAAAACAAGCCAACAGCGACAGCAGCAGTTAAGCAATCTGAGCATAGAAAACAGAGCCCAACCCCCGGACATCAGTGTGAGCAAAGCTGAGATGAGCCACAGAAAGCATTTTATGCACAAGAAGCTGTCAGTCAAGTAAATAAAGTATGTGTAATTTGTAAAAACCCAACCAAACAACAACAAAAAAATACACATGAACAAATTGCCCTTAGACTTCAGCAGGTGACAGTCTATCACACCATCCAATGCAGAGGACACAGCAAAGTTCCTGAGATTCCCCACTTATATAAAAATGGAAAGGCAGATACTATTTGAAGGAGAGACTGCCTTTTATTTCACCTACTTTTTAAAGATGCAGGATATTCACATGATACAATATTAAAAAGTGCACAGGGGATCTTGTGAAAAGTCTCCTTCCCAACTCAGTGCTCCAGCTGTCCAAGTGCACCTCTTTGTGTATTCAAGTAAAAATGTATCTGTAGATTCCCCTGGGTTTAAAAAAAATTGTGAATGTATTCATGATCTATGTGTATTTGACTTAATAAAAAAAAAAGACAAAAAAAAGAAATAAGATGTATGAAGATGAAAAAAATGGTAACACATCGTACCTTGCTTTTTAAAATTTCATATCAGAACTTCCTCATTCTTTTGATAGCTGTATAATATTATGTTTCATTGTGTAACTCTACCATAGTTAAATTTAACTGGTCCTCGATAGCTGGAACTTGGGTCATTTCCAGTGTCTTGCTATTACAAATAGTACTACAGTAAGTACCTGATAAAAACCTTATTTCAGACATGGGCAATTATACCCCTAATGCCCAATCCCACACTGAGATTGCAACATCAGAGGATAAATACATGTCTGAGTTTTAAAGCTATTAACAAGTTCCTCCCCAAGAAGACTGCACCGTTTTTGCATTCATGGTATTAATGAAAACATATCCTCCTCGCCCTGAAGTTTGATTAGCAGAATTCTAAACCTCTGGATTTTTGTCAGCAGGGATAGGTAACAAGTACATTCTTGGCACAGTCTGTGTATAAAGTAGACGCAGGAACCCGCACACTGGGAACCTCACTAAGTGTCCAGAGTCTGCTTTACAGACAGCGCCAGGCAGCCAGTGTCAACAAAAGAGCCCACCAGCTTTCTTATTTTGGTTGTTTGAAATGTGTACACACACACACACACACACACACATATATATATGTTTTATTTTGTTTTTTGAGATGGGGTCTTACTCTTTTGCCTAGGCTAGAGTGTACTGTGGCATCAGCCTAACTCTCAGCAACTTATGCTCTTGGGTTCAAGCAATCCTCCTGCCTCAGCCTCCCAGAGTGCTAGGATTACATGTGTGAGCCACTAGCCCAGCTGAAATGTATTTTTTGTTTTTTTAATTAACAGTAAGATTGACTTTATTTTTTGCATAAAATTCTCATGAGTTTGAACACATGCATAGATTTGAGTAACCACCACATTACAGAGTAGTTGCATCACCTCCCACCTCCAAAAAGTCCCTGGGGCCAATCCTTTGCAATCACACCCTTTCCCCACCCCTAGACCCCCTAAGCATCCACTAATCAATACTCCTCATTGTGGTTTTATCTTGTAGACGTCCTGTAAACACAACCCTATAGTGTGTAACCCTTGGAGCTTAGCTCTTTCTGTTCAGCATGATTTCCTGGAGATTTCAGCCAAGTTGTCACGTCTATCAGTGGTTTATCGCTTTTTACTACTGAGAAGTATTCCATCGTATGAGTGTACCACAGTTTATTTACCCCTTCACCCACTGACTGACACTGGGGTTGGTTCCCGTGTAGAGTCATTATTAATAGAACTGCCATAAAAATGCATGGGTACTGACTTTGATTTTCATGGGAACATAAAGTTTAAGTTTCTCTTCAGTATAGTTTAGTTTTCATATCTTATGAGTGAATTAAGGGATATTCTCATATATTTAAAAGCCATTTAGGTTTCATTTTCTTTAAACCACTCATTTCCTTTACCCATTTTTCTTTTCGGTTGTTGGTAATTTTCATTTTAGACAAGTTGGCTTAGGAGGACTGACAGGACATCCAGATGGAAGTGTTTAGCATTCAGTTAAAAAATGCAGGACTAGGGTTTGAGAGAGATACTTGAGCACACAGATTTGAAAGTCGCACAGATAGAGACTGGAAGAATAAAGCCATGGACCTGAAACTCTTCGGGAGAGAATATGTAAAGCTTAAAGATGGAATCTATGGAAATACCCCTGTTTAGGATGTGGAAAGAGGAAGATCGAAAGGAAGAAACCAAGACTTTCCAGAAGTCACGGAAGAAGCAGGCTCGTGCAGGGTAACATTAATAAAAGCTGAATAGTAGAAGTCTGCTAAGTAAAGGGTTCTAATTCCCAGGGCACAGTGTTCAGAGGAAGAGAGATTTGTTTGAGAATTCCAAATAAAAGCCCGGATTGGTCTGTCTGGGTCACATGACCATCCAGCAGGGTCACTGGTAGGAGGGGCCAGAGATCCTGGGCATTGATTGGCTTACATAGGGCACGTGCTTCAACTCGGTAATTCCCCAGAACCCAGATACTGAGGAAACCACTGACTGGTGTCTAGTTAGTGGCCTTTGAGAGCAGGTATCATCTAAGTCAGAAGCTTAGGCAGCAGCTGTCTGTCAAGTTAAGAAACTGGGGATAACGTGTAGAAAATTCAATCCAACAGTTTGGCTCAAGTTTGGAAACAGGAAGCTTAAATGAATGATTTTTCTTTTCTCCAAAATTAAGGCAACATTAGTCCATATTCTCATGTGCATGAAAATGAGGCTCATGGAGGAAGGCCGCAGAGTGCAGAGCCCGACAGGGTCATGGAGGGGGACGGAGGGCACAGGGAGTGAAGGGCTGCTCTGAGGAGGCGAAGCAGGTACCTCACCCCTGCAGCCAGAATGTATCCTAAAGTGAGGATTAGTCCTGTTGTCACCCAGTGAGAGCTATGCAGGGGCTTCCCGCAGCCCCCAGGACGGTGTGCTTAGAGTGGGCTGGACAGTAGGGCTCTGTGTGGACTGGCTTCTGCCTGTTCTCTGTCTCCTTTCCAGCCCCAAGGGACTGTCAAGATCCTGGCAGTGGCCTCTTCCCCTCTTAAATCACAGTAATGGTCTCTTCACGAGACGGCAGGGGTTGCTGCATAGACAGGGATCGTGCTTCACTCACATCAGATCCTCCAGCTCTGTGTCTGGCATACAGCAGGCGCTCACACATGGTCCCTGAAAGGTGGTGGATGTCTGCTACTCTATGCAATTTGCTGTTGCCTTAGTGACTATTTCTAAGATCGAATTTCACCCATTGTTTACCCAAATCAGGGGTCATTTATTAGAAACTAAGCAAGAGTAATAAATACAAATAATGAAGCTATTAGAGAAAGAAAGACAAAGCCTTAGAGTTCTAGTCTAGGGCTATACATGCCAAAGTACAGACCGTGTTGAACTCTAGGTGGTGGATCTAAGAATCTATCCATTACATTGAAACTTCACCTTTTAATAAATTTTGTAATGTATAGATTCAGAGTAGAAGAAAATGTGTGACATCAAGGAGTTAAGGAGGTTTTAAGCAGAGAAGGAAGGGAGAAGAAGGGAAGAAAATCACTATTACAAAAAATGGGATTAATTAAATAAAGCTTGGTGCATCTGCTCAAGGAAACTGTATGTACACTGTTTAAAATCTCATCTCTGAAGACCAAGACTGACGTGGTGGAGCCTCAGTGCCACCACATCCCAAATGTCTCCTCCAACCTCACCAGAAGAAAGGGTCCTCTGAGTAACAATGATGAGCTTGCTATGAACGTGCTTCCCCCTCCAGCCAGACTACAGTCCCAACCTCTGCCTGCCAAGAAAGGATAGTACCACTTTTGTAAATATGATGACAATACTTGTGACATTAAATATTTAAACATAATGTACTTATGTCATAAAATAAGATGGAAGGAGCAATGAAAGTATAGGTATTAAGAAAAGAAATTGAGAGGCCAGGCACGGTTGGCTCATACCTGTAATCCCAGCATTCTGAGAGGCTGAGATGGAACTATTGCTTGAGGCCTGGCGTTTAAGACCAGCCTGGGTAACACAGAGAGACCCTGCCATCTCTACAAAAAAATAAAAACATTGGCTAAGTGTGGTGATGGGCACCTGCGGTCCCAACTGCTCAGGAGTCTGAGAGGCAAGAGATTTCCCTGAACCCAGGAATGCAAAGGTTTCAGTGAGCTCCAATCAGGCCGCTGCACTCAAGTGTGGCTGACAAAGCAAAACCCTGTTTCTAAAAAAATAAAAAAATTACAGAACTTATTACAAAAGAAAAAAAACTGGCAGAAAATATGTAGCATAATTGTTGTATAGAATTTCACCTATTTTCATTTCAAATTTTTAAAAAAAATTTTTTTTGAGACAGTCTTACTATGTCACCCTCAGTAGAGTGCTATGGTATCACAGCTCACAGCATCCTCAAACTCTTGCGCTTAAGTGATTCTCTTGCCTCAGCCTCCCAAGTAGCTGGGACTATAGGCACCCACCACAATGCCCTGCTCCTTTTTTGTTGCAGTTGTCATTGTTTAGCTGGCCCAGGCTGGGTTCAAACCCGCCAGCCTTGGTGTATGCGGTCAACGCCATAACCACTCTTCTGTGGGCACTGAGCCCTCATTTCAAATTTTTACAGCCTTAAGCTTTCTTTAAACATGTACTGTAAAACAAAACAAGGCAAAAATTATATTTTAAATATCAAATTAACCATATTTTACTCAAAATGTTACGTGTATAAAAGGATGAACTTGTTGGCTTATACTGTTCTTTTCTCTCCTTCTCAAAGGATGTACTGGGTGGCGTCCTGATCACCGGGCTCCTCATTGTCCTCACGTACCCAGCCTGGACACTAATTGACTGCCTGGACTCGGCCAGCCCCCTCTTCCCCGTGTGCGTCATAGTCGTGCCGTTCTTCTTGTGTTACAATTACCCTGTGTCTGATTACTACAGCCCTACCAGAGCGGACACCACCACCATTATGGCTGCTGGGGCTGGGGTGACTATAGGATGCTGGATCAATCATTTCTTCCAGCTTGTGTCCCAGCCGGCCGAATCACTCCCTGTCATTCAGAACATCCCTCCGCTCACCACTGACATGTTAGTTTTGGGTCTGACCAAATTTGCAGTGGGAATTGTATTGATCCTCTTGGTTCGTCAGCTTGTACAGAATCTCTCACTGCAAGTATTATACTCATGGTTCAAGGTGGTCACCAGGAACAAGGAGGCCAGGCGGAGACTGGAGATCGAAGTGCCTTACAAGTTTGTTACCTACACATCTGTGGGCATCTGTGCTACAACTTTTGTGCCAATGCTGCACAGATTTTTGGGATTACTGTGAGCCTCAAACAGTTGGAAATGAGCCCACTGGACATGAGAAGCAAGACATAGGGAAGTTGTAGGTGGGCAAGCGTTAACTCATTTTTCTTAAAAAAAAAAAATAGCCAAGAACAGTGGCTCATGCCTATAATCCTAGCACTCTGGGCAGCCAACACAGGTGGATTGCTTGAGCTCAGGTGTTCAAGAGTTCGAGACCAGCCTGAGCAAGAATGTGAACCCATCTCTACTAATAATAGAAAAATTAAGTCAGGTATTATGGCAGGAACCTGTAGCTACTTTGGAGGCTTAGGCAGGAGGATCACTTGAACCTAAGAGTCTGAGGTTGTTATGTTATAGCTAGGGTGACACCACAGCACTCCAGTTTGGGCTATAGAGTAAGAATCTGACACACACACACACACACAAAGGAAAGAAAATCTTAAGTCACAGGGTGATGCTACGGTTGAACCCAGGTGAAAAACCACAATTAAGATCTTTAGGGACCCCAGCCCCCGTTCTGTTACTTGATATTAGGACCTAGTCACGAGCTGGTGGAAATTGTAGCCTGGCTTAGGAATGGCTCTGAGCCACGCTGAATTCTAGCGAGCCAGCAGAGATGGGTGGGGGGTTGGGGGGATGGGGAGGCTGGAAGTGGAGCATTTCTTTTCATTTAGGGCCTTTGCTGAGCCCTGAATCTCATTTCCAAAATGGAGACTTTGTTCCCCATATAAAACTGCATTCCCTGGACAGGGTATCTTCCTTGTTATGATCTAAATGAACTGTGTCTGCTGGGGTGGTGAGAACACTCTGAAATTAAGCTTGCTGTGCAAAGCTTAAAGGTGGCAGAGCTATGAGGTTGGGGAAGAGCCTGCTTTCCTTTAGGTGCTGTGAAATAGGGACCTCCTCTTCCTTCTCCGTACATTTTGCAGGATTCCAGGCACACTTATCACGTTCTTCTGAGCCATGAAATAAATCAGCTGCTTCCGCCTCACCAGGGAGGTGGGGGTTGGCCTTCAGCACAAGTGGACAGACACATCTGGGAGCCTTCTGCCCATCTTCAGCCTTTTTGTTTGCATATAAACTTGGCGGCATTGTCATCTGCCTCAGAAAGTGGATCAGTAGAACGATGAACCTGACACAGAAGTCCAGGCCCCGTGAGGTTGCCCGATGCTCCCAAGGCCGCCTTGACACCACGCCCTCTCTCGGTTCCTTTCTGTCCATCTAGAATCAGGGTCCCCCTTCCATTTTCCTCTTCCCACCTCTTATCTCTCAGCTATTTTAAGGATAACTAAGGCAAGAACAACTTTAGCTTCTCTTGGGAAAACAAGCCACCCATTAAAACTACAGTCAGTCCTCCTTAGACTTAGGAAGATGATCATTATTTTAAAAAACACCAAAGAATCACCTCCCTGGGCTCCTCTTCAGTTTTTAAAACTAAGGAACAGGTGTCAACACCTCTCTTAAAACTCAGTGTAAATGTCAAGGTAACAAGGTATCTAGTAAGGTACAGGGCCTGAACCCCTGAAACCCATGTTTTATGAGCCTAACACATCATCGCCACACACAGACTTAGGGAAAAATTAGCCTCCTTGAAAGATACAGAGGGTCTTACCTCTGTCTGAATCTGGTCTTAAAGCGGAAAGCTAAGGTTTTCTTGATTTCAGATACGTCCTACTCCTTATTATTGGGATGATCTTTGGTATTTGACCTACTGCTTCAATTTCTAGAGAAAAATATTTTTTAGTAAAACATCCTGTTTTAAAAGTCTTCTCACATTTAACCATGCTTAGAAGGAAGGGGTCAGAATGACCTTCCTGACTGCTTCCCGGACTCAGGGAGAGCCCTGGCTTCAGGCTCCCAGCCCAGTCTGCTCTGCGCAGTGGCTGCTGGTTGTATGAGGCAGTTTCCTGGACTTCCATCCCACCAGCTGCCAAACCGAAGATCTCAACACTGGATACTTACACAAAATGATTTTAGTTGATTTGTCTGAAGCCAGCTGACAAAGGATCAGCTTTCCCCATTTGTATCTTTTAGAAAGAGGAGCTACAATTATTGTCGCAGCCCTGGGTATTGGCATTTCATAAATACATATATGTATGTTATACATAATTTTTATTGTTGTCTCATTTAAGTCCCAATAGGAAGGTCTATCAGTTGTATTGATGTATTTAAGATTGTATTTACCTTAATTTGGATTAAGGATGAATATATTAGCCATAGAACATTAAAGACTGACCCCCAAATTTGTCATCGTTGGTCACGTTTTAAAATATCTGATTGCAGAAACTGGAGTATAAGATATATATATATAGCCAAGTTTAGTTTTTGAACATTCCTGCTGGGTGGCGTAGAATCAGGCAGCAACTGATGGAAAGAAGTCAGCACCTGATGCAAACTCTTGCTTCTCCCCTCTTCCACTCATTTCTCAGCACTGTGCTCTCTTAAGTCTCTGACACCCTCACACACCACTGCACACCCCTTTGGAAAGAGGATGCCTTGCGGCTCCTTTAAGACATGGATTTTTTTCTGTCTGGGGAAAGACTGCCCCCTGCTGGTTTGGCTCCAGTCCTGGGCTGGAGCCTGTCTTGATCCAGAGTCTTGGAGATTAAGAATTTTTAAAAGTCAGGTACACCATCACGTAAGTCTAGAACCCGTGCCCTGGCCAAAAAGCGAGTCCCCAAAGCCCTCAGGATTATTGGCTCTCCAGGAGCCAGGTACGATGACCTGCCCTTTCGATCCTGCCCCCAAACCACTTCCACTTTGGGCCAGGGAATCCATCCTGCAAGACAGACATCACTTCCTGCCAGTGATGCACCATCATAGAATACTCAGAAGATAAAAACGTAGAAGAGACTCCCGAACTAAAACCCCTCAAGTGGCAGTGGCTGAAGTCACTGCACAACATGCCCCATGGTCTCACTGTGACATGCGATTTCCTCACCCCAACAGGCGACTCACACTTCCAGCGTAATCAAAGCATGTGGCGTTTCGGTGCCATATGCCCCCGGTTTCTATTTTGGAAGCCCGCAGCTGTCTTGCTTATGTACCGTATGTAAATTTATTCTTTTGAAAATAAAGAAAATCACTTGTTTATGACTTCTTATTAAATGCTTTAAAAGCTGGTGTTCTGCTTGCTTGGATTTTGGGGTTTTTTAAGACCTTTTTCTCTGGGTCCATTGGCCCTAAGTTGAACAAAGAGGACAAAAATAAGTGGTGTCACAATCCAGGGACATGCGAATGTCAGCCTCACGGTGCTCACAGGTGTGTGATTAACTGGAAATAAGTGTTACACTAGCATATTTAACAATACATCTTCTCTAACTCTTTTATACTAAAGTGTATTTTTAATAATACATCCTCTCTAAGTCTTTTATACAAAAGTGTGATCTTTTACTGTGTGTGGAAATAAATGTTGCTATATGTTGAAAGGTCCATGTGATAAGTGTTGCCAGTTAAGGTAACCAAATGGTTTTCAGAGATGAGTTCACCGCTGGACCAAATGCACACAATGCTAATTCGGATTCACATCATATTCACAGGCTGCTCTGTGTTCAAGCATCCTGTATTTGCTGTTTGAGATGGTACAGAAAGTTGACGTGCTTATTAAAGGCAAATCTAGGACTCTATTTGTACTGTGAGCAGGATGTATTTATTACTTAGAATGCTGGACACCACAGAGATGCGAAGCTCCAACCCACCCTTTGCAGTTTCTCAGAGAAGAGAAAACACAGCTTAGAGAATTACAGTTCAAGATCAAAACTGCTGGGGCTATAGGGGAAGATAGCTATGATGTAGGAATTGGGAGGAGATTGCGCAAGCCAGGCTCAAAGAACAGATGGGCTTTGCACAGGAAATGTGGTGGGCTGGAGGTAGGAGATGATACTCCAAGGCTGGGAGCAGCTTGTTGGTGGCGTTCGCCCAAACTCCTCCAGTTCTTACAAGGAAAAGTCAAACCCGTGTCAGTGTGTGTGTGTATGAATGACAGTGGCACCGATGGGGGACTAAAGGATGAGCAAGGGGCTGTGACTGCAGAACCAAACCACGAGAATGGAAGGAGAGCACAGGAGGTGACCTCCAGAGGTGGCTTCACAGACTTGCTTTGTCACACCTCATTCAAATACAGTTGACCCTTGAACACAAAGCCTAGGGGTACCAACCTCCCACACAACCAAGAACCTATACACAACCTTTGACTTCCCCCAAACTTAACTACCAACAGCCTTATGGTAAACAGGCCATTCACACCTATATTATCTTCTATGTATTATATACCACGTTCTTATATTACAATAACCTAGAAGGAAAAAATGTCAAGAACATAATAAAGAAAAAACTGTATTTACTATTGATTAAGTAGAAGCAGCTCTTCATAAATGTCTCCCCCTCCTCGTCTTCATGTTGAGTAGGCTGAGGAGGAACAGGAGGGGTCAGTCTTGCTGTTTCAGGGGTGATAGAGGCAGGAGAATATCCACATGTGAGAGAATCTGCACAATTCCGACCGTGTTGTGAAGGGCAGCTGTATTTACCCGTCTGCCTGGGACTTTCCACCTCCATCTCTGAACACACAGCACCATCCCTGCATCTTCTTGTTCCCTCTTGGTGGAGACGGCGACCACTGGAACCTCATTCTGGGTCTCCCGTGCCCACTGCCTTCCCCAGTTTTCTTTTTGCTCAGTTCTCTGAACTAGTCCTGAGAAACTTCATTTTAAAAATATGTCACCAGGATCCTGGCTCTTTGGGGGACCTCTCCATGCTCCATGTCTCTCTTTACTGATTATGAATGAAGCCCTGGTCCTCTAGCCAGGGGCTCCCCGAGAACCAAGTGGTAGGCATATAGCTTCTTTTAGACCAGAGGTTCTCAACCTGTGGGTTGTGACCCCTTTTTAACAATGAAAATACATTGTAGCATTAGACAATAGAAGTTTTCCTCAAAGCTGCTTGTGTTTTGATTTTTTTTCAATTTGAATTATCAGTGCAATGCAGGATTTCATGCAGTTTCAAAGTCATATGGCGATTCTTCATTTCTGTAAACGTTAAGCCCTAATGGATTACCTGGTACACACCATGCATCTGTTGTTTTCTTAAATTGGGGGCACACCTGTAGTGCAGACATGAATATTTACAGAATGCATATTAAGGGTGAGAGGTGAACATGGGCCGTGAAATGAATGTTAAATTCTTAAAACTAGCCACATGACACAAGGGAGCCATACAAAGCCAAAATTCTTCCTCCTTTTTCACGCCTGTCTTATGGCATGCAAAAACAAATAAGAAAAGCAAGAATGGGGCTAGGAGTTCCATCCTAACTACACCTCAACATCCATCCTAACTACGCCTCAACACACATGCTCAACACATCTGCTGGCCTTGCTGCTTCCCTCTTGCTGTGACATCAGGGTCCCCACTGGTAGGAGTACAACCATATCCTTCCTGATGCAGGCATTCAAAGAATGTTGATGCCTCTTTACCATACACAAAGCTGGCCCCACATTGTTGGGGGCAGAGTGCCGCCTTCATGCCTGTGCTTGCAAGGACCTTACCTTACAATCTACATGCATCCGTGAGTGTAGACAGGAGTGAAGCCTCCCGGGCTCACATTTGCAGTGTCTCTATCACAGGGAACCAGAAGGCTGACACTGTGAGGGGGGCAAATTATGCAGTGTTCACTAAACACAGACCATTTTAGCCATCCTAATTAGGCACCAGTACAAAGAAGAAGTATCTTGAACTTCAAAGAGGGATTCCCATTATGCCCCAGTACAAACCCTACCTAGTCCAGAGGCTCCCCAAGATAGGAGTTGTGCCCCGTGTTTTGTAAAAGTCATCTCATCTAAATATCGCTCTCCTCCCTACGCTATGATTTGCTTATGCGACACCCGTCTGGCTAATCTTGCTTCAACTGCCTCAGTGTCATCCCAATTGATCCGTGTTTAAATACTCTGCCTTAGACCCACAGCTAAGTCTCACATTAGCTCCACCCACCCGAGACTGGGCTTTTCCTCAGTGTCCGTCCACAGGCTTCGCCCATCTCACCCAGTTTCTCACTGGCCCCAAAGCAGGTGCTTATTTTAGCAGTGGGCATATTCTCATTCCTCATGACCAAAAGTTGTGACTTGTGGGAAGCAGAAAATTTCTTTTGCTACCAGGTTTGGTATGAAGCAGGCATGTTTTCTCTAAGGCCAGATCGACTGTGCGCCGCCGAATCCCCTGATTTCAGTGTTGTATATAGCGCTCCCTCTCAGAGCCTTGTCAGTGCTCCTGCATTGCTGGGCTTCTCTGAGTTATGCCACGTGCCTGGCTTTCTTCAACAGAAATAACAAAGGCCACACCTTACGGATGAAGAGTGAAAAGCTAGAATGTGAGCCTTGAGCATAATCCTATGACACTACATTAGTGACAGGGGAGAGAACAAACATCCAGGGGTTCAGGGCTAACATGAGTTTGGGGGCATGCATTCAGTCCTTAACAATACACATAAAGGCAGTTATTCAAGGACCTAAGAGCATAGGAAGCCAGAACTTGGATGCTGTCAGATGGGCCAAATGCTCCGGTCACTTAGAGGGCATATTTCACTCAAGTACTTGAGTCCTTTAAAACTACTTGCCTACTTTTGGACAAAATGGACAGAAGAGTGAAAGTTAATACTTAAGCAGTAGGGTAGTGACATTTGTGCAAACAGGGACTGAGAAACAAAGTTTTGAGCTGTGTCCCCTTACCAACCTGATGAGCCGTCATTGCTGAGGACAGGAACGGCAGTGAGGTTGTCCGGTTGGTGCAAAAGTCATTGCAGTTTTTGCGTTGTTGAAATCTGCCATTCAATATTGAACACATTCTTAAATGTGGTTATGTTATATATAATTTTAATGTGCATTTCTCGCTTTTTGTTGTTTTGCTAATGACCTATGACTTGATGTTCATTTCCTATTTATTTTGGACCACGGAAATGTTAGACAAAAAAACTCGAGAGTGATTTTCTTATTCAAGTTTGAAACGGGTTGTGCATTGGGGCAGGACCAATGCCTGACTGCACATCTCACAACCAAGGCTTCCAAAGGTGAAGGAATTGGGCTACAAAGTTTTGCCTCATCTGCCACGTTCACCTGACTGCTCACCAACTGACTACCCCTTCTTCAAGTATCTTGACGATTTTTTACAGGAAAAACACTTCAACAGCAACAAAAAAAAATGCTTTCACAACCAGCGGGATGCAGAAAATGCTTTCCAAGAGTTCATCAAATCCCGAAGCATGGATTTTTACACTACAGGAATAAATAAACTTAATTCTCGTTGGCAACAACATGTTGATTACAATGGTTCCTATTTTGATTAATAAGGATGTGTTTGATCCGAGTTATCATGATTTAAAATTCATGGTCCAAAACCACAATTACTTTTCCATCAACCTAATAAGCTACTCCTGTTTAAAATGTAAATCTAGTCATTCCACATGTTTTAAATTCAAAACAAACTGTCTGACCTGGCAACTCCTACATCGAAAATGTAAGCTCCTGGAGTAATGGACTATTCAAGTACAAAAGTCACATGTAAGAAATTTCTAATTAAACACGTGCATCTCTGAATGCATCTATGAAACACCAAATGTGGATGTTTATTATACAGTCTTACACCACCCATTAGGACTGGTTTTTCTTGGCCCCTGAGCCAGTGATGTGTTAGTGGGAGTTCAATGAAGCACTCTTGATAATTGCAAAAAGTTGTGAACAATTGAATGTCCACCAACCACCAACGGAGGAATAGTTGAACAAATTACGCACACCCAGGTGATAGGATATCACATTGTTTCAAAGAATGAGGTGGGTCTCTAGGTCCTGGGAAAATGGGACACATTACGTGAAATGTCATGAGATATAACGTGTAAAATAAAAAACAGAACTTGTTGTAAACCAGCAAATAGATCACGACTCAAAAAATGTGGGAGTGTGCATGTGGCTGATTGTCCAACAAGGAAAATGTCCAAATTAAAGGAATTATACAAGGTAAGTTGTTCACAGTGGGTGGCTACTTCTGGTAATTAGGGAGAAGGGTGACCTGGGAAAGATCTTACTTTGAACAATTTCTTTTTAAAAGTGGTTGACATCTGATTTTTACCTTTTCTTTTTTCAGTATTTTTATATTTAAAAAGTACTTGTAAAAATTGTCAACCTTTTTTGATAAACAGTTAGATCAGGCAAGCACTGAGTGAACCGCAGACTTCGAGTCCCTCTTAGGAAGTGTGTCAAGCTCATTTACCACGTGACTGTTGAGTAAGTCATTCATCCCTCTGAAGCTCAACAGTGGTCATCATATAAACTGGGGAGAATTCCTATTTTTTCTCCTACTACTATTAAACCCCCCAAATTAAAATGTAAACAAGATCAGAGGCAAAAATACTTGATACTGAAGAGCAATGCAGGTCTGTCAGGCTGTGGAAGTACAATTTATCTGTAAACTGGAATAAAAACAATTATATTTAATGTTCCTTTTAATACTGGAGCTCCCGTTTTTACTAAGGAGGTGTGGGTCTTCTCCAGTAAAGGCTTTTGGCAGTACCAGGGCTGGCCTGGCTCCAGTTCAAACACTTCGCTTAGGACAAGTGTAAGGTGATCTGGCCTTGGCGTCTCGGCTCATGAGCTGAAAGGGTCACTTCTTCTAATGTAGCTGATACTGTTTGCCTTCCTGCCATTTCCTGCTTCAGAGGGCAGAAACATCTACATGATACATGGAGTTGATCTGTCCCCTTTCATGGTGGGATACACAATCAGCTGTTAGTGGGTTTTTATCACAAGTCATTCCTGGCTATCCAAAAAATACCCAGGTGGCTGGTGGCTAACTGAACAAATAGTTCTACCCACTTCAATAATGGCTATCACATGATTCATAAGGCGGGATTTTAACCAGTGAACCTAAAACTAAGGGAGAATATCTCATTAATGGTGGACCAGAAAACCGTCCTGAGCAGAAACGCCAATTCCAAAATTCATGTTATTCCACCCTATGCATGCATCAACTGGTCTTACAGAGTTAAAATTATTAGAATGTTACATGCTACATTATTTTTCTTCCCGCTTTACTGAGGTATAACCTAGATCTTAGGTATAACTACCACTTTAATTAAGACATAGAAAATTTTCATCACTCCTCCCCCCAAAAATTACCTCTTGACCCTTTGCAGTCAATTCCCTTGCCCAAGTTCCCACCAATGGAGTTTTCTAGAATTTCATATTAATGGGTGACATACAATCTTTTGTGTCTGGCTTCTTGAGCATAATGCTTTGAGATTCATTCATGTTGTTTAGAGTACCAGCAGTTCAGTCCTTTTTACTGCTGAGAGGTATTCATAGTATGGAACGTACTGCAGTTTGTAGCCACTATAAATAACACTGGGAACACTTGCACAGAAATCTTCATATGGCCATATGGGTAAACCTACATCAGACACTGCTGCCCCAATTCAGAGTTCTAAGATGGCTGGGATTTCTCTTGGTGATAGACTTGTGGAGTAAAACAGCTAGAGACGGAAGGCGTGTGTTTCACATTTTAAGAAACTGCCAGGCTATTTTCCAAAGTAGCCGCGGTGCATGAAGTTCCACTGGCTCTAGTCTCACCCACATTTGGTCTTATCCGTCTTAAATTTTAGCCCTTTAAATGGCATGCAGTAGTTCACCACTATGGTTTTTATTTACATTTCCCTGACGACTAATGATGTTGAGCACCTTTTCACGGGCTTATTGGCTATGTATACATCTTTTGGGATTCTAGATGGAAGTAGGAAACTGGGAATGTAAGACAAGGAAGACCAGGAGAAGCTGAGCTTCAGTGGAGGAGCGATCTCATACCTCCCTACAAAATAAGACAGATCCTAGTAGCTCAAGTAACTATTTAAAACCACGATTTTATAACTGATTACAGTAACATGGATCATGGCAAAAATAAGTTTTTCATTGTTTCCCACTATTCCTGTGCCACTGATACCAACATTCGTCATTTTAACTCTTCCAGCAGAAGAGATCTCAATTATATGTACTCTATCTCAGAGTAACAGAGTACAAAATACCCCTGACTCTCAACTATTTTGAAGACTTGTGCTACAAGTTTTTCTTTTACTTTAAAATGACTTTAGAAACTGTAACTATTACTACATAATTGATTCTTAAACATTTTCTAAAAATGCTGCTTTTTATTGTTTCCAAATGATGAATACCTGTCTAATGGAGAACATGAGAACTAAAACCCTTCATTATCTCATACTCACGCAACACGCACACTCACCAATTATCTTGTTTTATCAATAAGGAAAAGAAAGGGATTCTGTTATCAGGAGTAATCAGTTACAGTGTGACACGCTGAGGTCTGAGGAACACTTCAGACTTTCAGAACCGCCCTGCACGCTGCTGGTGCATTTCTCCCGCACTCCACTGGGCCTCCACCCAGCAGGGCAGCTCCACACAGATACCACGTTTATGTATCGCACAAGCTGGCCTGATGCAGGGAGAAGGTGCTCTACCCACAGAAGCAGACGGTGCTTTCTATCAGACTTTATTAAACATTAAAGCACAAATGGATGTTCCCTGTGGAGGACTAAAGGACACCAGGGAAGGAGAAAGGGACACTTGGGAACAGAATCACACAACAGAGATCCGTCTTCACAAAAAGGGCTCGATATTGATTTCCAGAGAGGAGCAGGGCATGGTCAGCTCGAATTTGGTGATAACATCAGGATGAAGGACCCCAAGCTTTCCGATGCTTTGACCCTTGGCAAAGATCTCAGCACACCGCCCAGGGAAGAAAGTAGGGCCTGGAAAAAAAAAAAAAAAAAGAAGTGAGAGAAAAATCAATGTTTCTTCTGCTGAAAGTGTCAATAGACATTTAAGGATAAGAGCCCACTAGTCTACTTTTAAAATATTATTCCTTAAACCACAGGCTATGAAAACAGAGTGCTTCTTAACACTGTCTAGGACATGAGAGAAGTATCTGCTATCACACCAAGAACTCCTGCAAGGAAAAAATGAGAGGCAAATATGAAATTAAGGGCCCAGTGTTTTTGATTATAGGAGTCCAAGCAGGAAGATGAAGTACAAGAGACTGAAGGAGCACAGGCGGGAAAAGTCTTAGGGTAATTCTGCCCACACTTGGAACTGGTCCTAAAAAGGACAAAGGGAAGAGAATGAAATGTCAGACTGGTGACCTTACATGGGAAGAACCTGTTTTAAACAGGTTTTTCCTTAGTGCTATTTGCTGGACCAGAAGTGTATACTGAGTCCATTGGCTCTGCACAACGCCGCTCTTTTCCACTTTATTACATAGAGAAACCCGAGCTGCACTGTCATCCGCAGGCCCGAGGGAACTGCACGTCTGATTACAGGCCCTGCACCCCACGCTCCTGCCTGAAAAAGCTTTCTAAGCAGTTTCAGAGCATCCACTGTAAAACCACAGCAAAGGCCAGCCCCACACAAGCCTGGGTTGATCCCTCATTTACTTCAAGACAGCAGAAAGTTGTCTCTTCATCTGGGTGCCAATGTACTGACACGGCTTACCAAACCAGTAACAGCTTTTGAGGTTTAAAGAACAAAAAACAAACAAACACATAGGCCTACTCTATATTCACTAAATTGCCAATGCCACAGAAGTTTATCAATGCTCTGTTCTCTACTGAGGTTTAAAAATATGTTGATTCATTTCTCCCACCACTAACTTGAAAAGGGATCAGGCCTGCAGCTTCTGACTGATTCGACCGAGATGTTTACTGGCATGAACTATAAATACCCTGCAGAGCAGGGCCTCCAGCCTGCCGCTTCAGAGTGGCTACATTATTGATGAAAGAGCAAACGGCTGCCTTCAAGGTCAGTACCATCAAGACACACAGAATTAGGTGGGGGGTAGGGGACCTGCTGCTGTCAAGTTAGTGCCATAGAGACACAGGAGTTACATGTATCTCCTGATAAGCATAGAAGGATGTTTGTTGATATTTCTGGAGAAAGGCCTGGAAGACATTTTAGATTCCCATTCTTAAACCATCCTAAAGCAACCTGGTTAAAATATAAGGTGGCCTGTTTTTCGCATCCCTCCGAACTAAATAATTCTGCTTCACCATCTACTAAAGCAAGAATTTCAGTGAACTGCATTTGACTATTTGGTTCTTTGCACTAACCCACACGTGGGGAGAGGGGCAGGGAGCGGAATCAAATAATGTAAGGCAGAAGCCGCACTGACGAGGGCAAGCCTTAGTTTGATATGAATATGTGCATTACTAAATCTGGATAAAGATGGTGCATTTTAATTCCATCAAAATGAAAACCTAACTTAAAAATCAAAACTACCCTCCCTTGCACCCCTCAAAAACAAAAGGCTTCAAATGACAAATAAGTGAACTTTGCACAGTGTGGATGGAAACCTGAAGGGACAGCTGAGAACCTTTTAGTCCATCCCTCCAGTGCCCCTTTATATGGAACTTATCTGAATACACCTAAACGGTACTATCGGGGGAGGGGGAGACTATTTTTAAAGGCCTCTCAGAAAGGAAATGTTCCAGATCTTCCCTGATAACCTTGCTATGTTTAAGAATCCTCACTATATCAAAATCCTTCCCTTTATCTATCTTCAATTCCTATTTGATTTGATTCACTTTTAGTGACGCATATAACTAAACTATTTTAGAATCTAAGCCAGATGTGCCGATTCTGACAATGTTCACAAAATAAAGCCTAACAGATAAGAGCTTAGAATTTTTACTTCATAAAACAACATTTTGAATCTCCACTTTATAGCAAAATTCAGTGGTATTCTTCAGTTCCAGCTCTACCTCTGTCTAGAAGTTTAGGTCAAACTTTGCTTTAGTGCATTAGCCAGATGGGTAGCTGGTCAAATAGAAACGTTTATATCACTGGATACAATTTTCCCTCTTTCCAAAGAAAAGCAAAGAGAACTGAAATTCACAGTCTGCTTTATTTAAAACCTATCCCAGTATACAAGTATTGTAAATCAAAAGCTCTCAGCCAAGTATATGGACTCATGCGAGTCATCCTAGACTGCCCCGAGGTCAGAGGCCTTCACTGGACCCCAGCGGAGCAGGCACCATAGAAGTCTCTGCCCTTTCATCTAATACTAATCCTCCCAACCCACCTACACATAAGCCAAATAATGGGATTTCTGTATCAACGCCACTTTAGTGAAAACTGCGCACTTTAACTTGTAATGACAATTTTAACTTTTCTTGCTATTTTTCTTTTTTACCATTTTTACCGAGGTCAGATGGTGTCTGGACTGTCGCCTGAGCGGTGACTTAGGAATTCACAGATGAGTTATGTGAGGACTTTTGTTTGTCTGTGATGTCAGATATCACAAAAATTTTGCCCATGGGCTTTTGTTAGTGATTGTATATTTAGTGTATGCCCCAAGACTGCTCTTCTTCCAATATGGTCAAGAGAAGTCAAAAGGTTGGACACCCCTGAATAAACACAATTTTCTTAATGACTCCAGTTCAGCAAGGCTGAAGTTCGGTCCTCCACGTACACAAAAGGGCCTTCACGTTATTGATGTTACCTATAAACTATAAAAACCTTGATGTTACCTATAAACTATAACAGACATAATGAAGGAATTTTTTTGTGATTTTTTTTTTTTTAAACTCCCTTGCCTGGGTTAGGGTGCACTTATACCATGATGGAACAATGTAACCTCAAACTCCTGGGCTCAAGTGATCCTCCTGCCTCAGCCTCCTAGATGTTAGGATTCTAGGCTTGAGCCACCCAGACCGGCCTACAGTAATGTTTTTAAGTATTAGACCAAACTTTTCAGTTTTGTCAGACCAAGTACAGGCATGTGCCACTGCACCAACCTAGAGGAAAATTAAAAATTACTACAACACAATCATTTCTTACTGCATTAAAAAACTTTTATGGTTCAAACCAAGCTGTACGGCAAAAGTGAATCACTTCAAAGGACATAAGAGGATGACTGCTTTGCTAACAAAACAAAAGGGCACACCCAACTAAGGCAGAGATCAGGCCCCAGAGCTCAAAGATGAGAACACCTCTCCACTGCTGGCAGAAAGGGCATCGAGCTCAGTGACACAAGCAGCTCAACGCCACCATAATGCTCCAGCCAGAACTACACATGTTAAATAATATAAAGAGTATTTCCAGAAAGAACAGTTACATCTGAATGGAACAGAACACGACTAGGCTTGTGAAATACCAGACATGGGTAGCAGCCAAAGGCTACTTTTACTGCATCAACAAACAACAGATTTATGAGGAGCAGCACGCTGTATCTAGAGACGTTAAGTTGCCAATCCAAGGAAAACCACGCTGCCTTGTGAATGGGAATTCTAAAACTCAAAGTCCATAAAGTACATTAGGTTTCCTTTTACTCATGTATTGAAGCCCTAACAGAGTTCCTTGGCTTACTGGTATTTCAAGATAAATAAATACTACAATTTTCAACCTGTACCCCAAATGCTCCCCAGCAAAAAGCCTCTGAAGCCCACTTTCCCACCCAGTTCCTTACACTGATGAGACTCTCAGCTTTGCTGGTATTCGTCACAGTAAAATGGCTCCCAACGTAAAGCAGATTTTGAGAAACTAGTATTCTCTGTTGAAGTACATGTGGAAGCCCAGACAAAAGAAACATCAGTTAAGCACAAATAAGAATTTAATTTCCAAAACTTAGTGGGGTGTAAGTAAGTCCCTTAATTAAAGCCTTTGTAACATCTCCTTGAGGTCTGTAATTGTCTCTGTGCTCCAGTGGCCGGACCCCTCTGGGGACCTTGGGGGTAATTCCTGGGCTCTCAATCCAGCCTGGCACCTAGTTGTTAGCACATTTTCTGGCTAATTGACCATCAAAGCCTTTGTGAGCTCCCTTTCTTGCTGGTTGCCAAACACCTTTCACAGTTTCTTTTTTGCCCAATTTTTTTTTAGAGGAATATTATAGGCCCCAAGTTTGAGTAGGCTTTACACATAGATTCACTCCTGTAATTTATGAAGCATCGGAAGTAAAAGCTGAAGGTGGTAATTGAGCAGAACCCCCCAATCTGAAAACACGGGGCAGGGTGATGAGGCGTGGGGCTCTGAACTCCTTATTGGCTACATTCGCCTCCTTCACCGGGGAGTTCACTGGACCATCTGTAAAAGGAATCATCTCCTCAGGCAATTTTACTCTTCTCTTTCTTTACATTACTGATACGTATTTGGGGGTTCAACTCCACATATTATAAATACTTAACCACTCAAACTCTATACGATAAAAAAGGTAAGAACGAGATCAAAAGGGGGGCAGGGAATATTGGAAAGGGAATGTCCACATATCATATATATTGTAGCAGATAACTCCTACTACCACTGGGAGTTTGATTAAGCCTCCAAACTCAAGTATAAATATAAAATGCAGAATTATATAGATATTGTAAGCCACTGGGCAACCAAACATGCTTTAAATCTGTCTTAAAAGACTGATAGGGACTATGGAGTGAGAGGAGGAGTAATCATTTAACAGGCTGCCTCTAGGACTGGCACCTACCCTGGCCCTTCCCCTCCCCGCAAAGGACAAAAAAAAACAAAAACAAAAACAAAAATCCCTCGTGTTCCATTCCGGAGTAAAACTGGCAGGGTGGGTGACAAGGGAAAGAAGGGGGTGAAGCTGAAACCTCACCTCCTACAGAGGAACTTTCCCCTGATCCCCACCAGTGTTTTGAGAATGCTGCGTCAGTAGCTGCCTGCTTCCAGCACTTCACCACCTACCTTTTCTAGATGATGCTGGTTTAAAGAAAAAGACAGAAGCCAGGCCCTGGAACCCTGCATATACCACACACGTGAGCATCCCATCGTTCTCAAGCTTACTCTCAGTACACTGCATATACCACACTCGTGAGAGTGCCATCGTTCTCAAGCTTACTTCTCAGTACACTGCATATACCACACTCGTGAGCGTGCCATCGTTCTCAAGCTTACTCTCAGTGACACTGCATATACCACACACGTGAGCGTGCCATCATTCTCAAGCTTACTTCTCAGTGACACTGCATATACCACACACGTGAGCGTGCCATCGTTCTCAAACTTACTCTCAGTACACTGCATATGCCACACATGTGAGCGTGCTATCATTCTCAAGCTTACCTCTCAAAGTTTTAAAACCAGTAGTTTTCTGAGGACACCAGTGAAATAACACAAAGTGGGGAGGAACCGAGGGGGAAAGTGTACAAGACAGGTGAGGCGTTTAACTCATAAAATGAAAGGAAAAGGCTGAGGAAAACGAAGAAGAAAAATAACCAAAGTATAAACTCCAAAACATTTTTTCATATCTTAGTACGCTCAGTTCGGAGGAAACATCTCTGCAAAGACCATTTAATTTATAAGTGGAGACTGAATAATTTCCAACTGGTAATATAAAACACTCATTTCCCCCAGATGTACACAATTCTTCACTTTGCATTTGAAGTGAAATATTTATGGTACCTAAAGTCTGTAAAGAGAAGGGACCTAATCCCTTGAGTTTAATGGCCATCTTTCATCCCATTCTGAAGATCAAAAGAAAGATAAACCCCTTACACGACTTTACAGTGCTAATCCCAACACACCTGCAGACATCATTAACTTTAAAGTGAAGAAAACTGGACGTGGGAGAAGAGCTGGTACCTACTTAACCCCCAGCATGGAGCTCAGAGAGAAAGCCCACGCGGCAGCAACCCTCTGTCAGAGCAGGACGGTGAGCTCTGTCTTACAATGGGGACAGGATCCTGCGGCACCTTCTTAAAAAGAAACCAGCAAAGCCCAGACAACCTCGTCCTCTAATTAATGGAGAAATGTCTGCAATAAAGAACCATCTTTCCTAAACGGCTACAATCTCTTCATGACTAAATATTTAGACTCATAACTCCAGAATTTCCCAGTCTTAATTTGTTTATAGAAATTTACCATGTATTTCCATGGCTGCCACTTTTTAACATTTCTTACAAAAAAATAATTAATTAGCAGGGCAAATACTAAGTGATTGCATAGAAAATGCAAGGGAAATGTTGAGAACTAGTTTAAAGTCTGATCCTGGCTCGGCACCTGTGGCTCAAATGGCTAAGGCGCCAGCCACGTACACCTAAGGTGGCAGGTTCAAATCCCCAGCCTGGGCCCGCCAAACAACAATGATGGCTGCAACCAAAAAATGGCCGGGCATTGTGGCGGGCACCTGTGGTCCCAGCTACTTGGGAGGTGGAGGCAGGAGACTCGCTTGAGCCCAGGAGTTGGAAGTTGCTATGAGCTGTGATGCCATGGCACTCTACCCAGGGGGATAG
>CAUYQV010106718.1:0-14617 GCA_963574575.1 Galagoides demidoff
CGCCTGTGGTCCCAGCTAGTTGGGAGGCGGAGGCAGGAGACTCACTTGAGCCCAGGAGTTGGAGGTTGCTATGAGCTGTGATGCCATGGCACTCTACCCAGGGGGATAGCTTGAGGCTCCCTCTCAAAAAAAAAAAAAAAAGAAATTGTCTCAGCCACTCTTACCCCAAGACTTATATTGAAGAAGCTTATTACCACCACTTTTTTGAAGATCCTGCGATAACTTCAATGTAAGGAGCCTCATGACTAATCAACCTAAACAGCATTCATTTTACAAGGAATTACATCAGTAAAGGTGGGCAACTATACTAGAGCCTTTCTTTGTCATCTTTAAGTTTCCTTAGAAGCATAAATAATATTTATACTAGAAACATAAAAATACAAACATTGCAAAACCTTATCTGCTAGTCACTACATGCTTTATCTCATGTATTTACAAAATTCTTTACAAAACTCCATAAAATTTTGTTAACATCTCAATTTGACGTGTGAGGGAATTAGCCCTTGGAGATATTAAGTAAATTGCCCATGGTCACACAGTTGTCATATGGCCATTACTAAATGCTTGGAACTCTGCCAGTCAATTTCTAAGAGGTGTATCATTTAACCTTCAAACTAAACTATCAGTATTATACAGATAAAGAAATTGAAGCTAAGAAAATTATTTAAATTGCCAATAGTTGTGCAAGTAAAAAGATGCAGAGGCAGGATTCAGATCTAGATTTGCCTGATTTAAAATCTGTGTTCTTGGCTCGGCGCCTGTGGCTCAATCGGCTAAGGCACCAACCACGTACACCTAAGGTGGCGGGTTCGAATCCCCAGCCCGGGCCCGCCAAACAACAATGATGGCTGCAACCAAAAAATGGCCGGGCGTTGTGGTGGACGCCTGTGGTCCCAGCTACTTGGAAGGCTGAGGCGGGAGACTCGCTTGAGCCCAGGAGTTGGAGGTTGCTGTGAGCTGTGATGCTATGGCACTCTACCCAGGGGGATAGCTTGCGGCTCCGTCTCAAAAAAAAAAAAATCTGTGTTCTTAACCATCAGTAGTTTCTAGCTATTCCCTATAGAAGTCCATGGATCTGTGTCTGTGTCTCTAGGGTTATCATGGTAGAACAGTGCTTTGTTTGGTTTGATTTTTGTTTTGTTTGAGACAGAGTTTCACTTTGCCGCCCTGGGTAGAGTGCTGTTATGTCCTAGCTCACAGCAACCTCCATCTCTTGGGCTCAAGCAATCCTCTTGCCTCAATTTTTTTTTTCATTTTTAATGAAGGCAAAGTCTCACTCTTGCTCAGGCTGATCTTGAATTCCTGAGCTCAAGCAATTCACCCGCCTCAGCCTCCCAGAGTGAGAGCAGTATTTTTTAACTTTTTTTTTTATCTCATGACACACTTAAGTGGACTTTTCAAAGTGTTGACTAAAAAGAAAGAGTAAAAAAAAGAAGAAAATACCTTTTTTGATTTATTTATTACCACAAACAAAATGCACCATTGTGGCCAAAACATAAAATAAAATAATTTGTTATAATTTGTAATAAAAGGATAATAATTCTTTTTTAAAAAGTATATTTATTTACTTTTCTGTTCATTATAATTTAACATTTAATGAGATATCTGAGTTTGACATTTTTTAGAATATCTTCTTTGCAAGGTCAAATTTTAGACAGGCATACTCTTAAATCTCCTTCCAAGGATTCTGACTATGATTTATATATTTTTTAAATATTATTCACTGTAGAAAAACTCACTTTTTTTCTGATTCCATATAAAATGAAGTATTATTTTCTCAAGATCTTTAAAGTATGACAGTGGGGCTTTAATGAGGATTGCATTAAAATTGTATATTGCTTTGGGTAATATGGACATTTTAACAATGTTCATTCTTCCTAGCCATGAGCATGGTATATTTTTCCATTTGTTAACATTTTCAGCTGTTTCTTTTCTTAGTTTCATAGTTGTCTTTATAGAGATCTTTCACATCCTTTTTTAAGTATACTCCCAAATATTTCATCTTATTTGGCACTACTTTAAATGGGATAGAGTCCTTGACTATTTTTTCAGTTTGGCTGCTGTTGGTATATATAAAGGCTACAGATTTATGAGTGTTGATTTTGTATCCCGATATGCCACTGTATTCTTTGATCACTTCTAAGAGTTTTTTAGTTGAATCCCTGGGGTTTTCCAGATATACAATCATATCATCTGTGAAAAGTGAAAGTTTAATCTCCTCTGTTCCTATATGGATACCCTTAATTGCCTTTTCTTCCCGAATTGCAACAGCTAGAACTTCCACTACAATGTTGAATAGCAATGGGGACAATGGGCAACCTTACCTGGTTCCTGATCTGAGTGGAAATGATTTCAATTTAACTCCATTGATTACAATATTGGCTGTGGGTTTGCTGTAGATGGCCTCTATCAGCTTAAGAAATGTCCCTTCTATACCAATTGTCTTAAGTGTTCTGATCATGAAGGGATGCTGGATATTATCAAAAGCTTTTGCTGCATCAATTGAGAGAATCATATGGTCTTTGTTTTTTGATTTGTTTATGTGATGAATTACATTTATAGATTTACGTATGTTGAACCATCCTTGAGATCCTGGGATAAAGCCCAGTTGGTCGCAGTGTATAATTTTTTTGATGTGTTGCTGAATTCTGTTCATTGGGATCTTGTTGAATATTTTCACATCAATATTTATTAGTGATATTGGTCTATAATTTTCTTTTCTTGTTGGGTCTTTTTCTGGTTTGAGAATCAAGGTGATGTTTGCTTCATAGAATGTGTTGGGTAGTATTCCGTCTTTTTCAATATTTTGGAAAAGGTTGAATAATATAGGTACTAGTTCCTCTTTAAAGTTTTGGTAGAATTCTGGCATGAAGCCGTCTTGTCCCAGACTTTTCTTTTGGGGGAGATTTTGTATAGTTGATTCCATTTCAGAACTTGATATAGGCCTGGTCAACATTTCCACTTCATTCTGGCTAAATTTTGGGAGATGGTGTGCTTCCAAGTATTGGTCGATTTCTTTCAGATTTTCATATTTCTGGGAATAAAGTTTCTTTCATTATTCATTGATGATTTTTTGAATTTCTAGGGAGTCTGTTGTTATTTCATCTTTACCTTTTCTGATTGATGAGATTAGAGATTTTACCCTTTTTTTCTTGGTTAGGTTGGCCAAAGGTTTATCTATTTTATTAACCTTTTCAAAAAACCAACTTTTTGATTTATTGATCTGTTCTATAATCCTTTTGTTTTCTGTTTCAATTAATTCTGCTCTAATTTTGGTTATTTCTTTTCTTCTGCTGGGTTTGGGATTGGAATGTTTTTCCTTTTCCAGTTGCTTGAGATGTCCCATTAAGTTGTTAACTTCCTCTCTTTCCATTCTCTTAAGGAAGGCTTGCAGAGCTATAAATTTCCCTCTTAGGACTGCCTTTGCGGTGTCCCAGAGGTTCTGACAACTCATATCTTCATTGTTATTTTGTTCTAAAAATTTGGTAATTTCCTTCTTGATCTCGTCTCTGACCCATCTATTATTTACCATAATGTTATTTAACTTCCACGTTTTTGTATGAGACTGCAGATACCTATTGTTACTGAGTTCAACTTTTATTCCATGATGGTCTGAGAAGATGCATGGAATAATTTCTATTCTTTTAAATTTACTTAAGTTAGACTTATGGCCTAAGATGTGATCAATTTTGGAGTATGTTCCATGGACTGAAGAGTAAAATGTGTATTCAGTTTTGTTTGGATGAAATGTTCTGTAGATGTCTGTTAGGTCCAAAAGATGAATAGTTAAATTTAAATCTAAAATTTCCTTGCTAAGCTTCTTATTGGAGAATCGATCCAACACTTCCAAAGGAGTGTTAAAATCTCTGACTATGATAGAGCTGAGAGAGATCAAGTTGCTCATGCCTGTTAGAGTATCTCTTGTAAACTGAAGTGCATTCTTGTTGGGTGCATAGATATTGATAATTGAGATCTCATCATCTTGGGTATTACCCTTGACAAATATAAAATGGTCATCCTTATCTTTGCTTATTTTTGTTGGTTTAAACCTAACGTATCTGCAAATAAAATTGGAACACCTGCTTTTTTCTGCTTTCCATTAGCCTGAAATATAGATGACCATCCCTTCACCCTGAGTCTGTATTTATCTTTTAAAGTAATATGTGATTCTTGGATACGACAGATATCTGTAGTTCCCCAAACTTAAGGAGACAAAATATTTTTGCCATTTCCTTTCAGGCCATTCCCTCTGCAACAACACCTGGGGGTTCCCCTTTGGAGAATCACCAGCATCACCACTTCTTCTGCTGGATTCTTGCAATGGCTTCCAGACCTATCCCCCTATCGTTTGTTCTCAACAAAACATCCACAGTGATGCTGTTAAGTTCTGTGTAGGTCCGATCATGTCACTCTTGCTCAAAACCTTTCAGTGGCTCCAGATTTCTCTAGGAAAATCCAGGTCCTGAGGTGGTCCATTCCCCTTCTCCCTCTGACCGCCTCTCCTTCACTTCCCCCTTTGTTCACTCTGCACAGACAGTTCCTCCAAAGGGCTTTTGCACTGTCTCTTCCCTTTGCTTGTAATGCTCTTTCCCCAGCTACCTACCTGCATGGTTAAATTTCTCCTCTCCATCAAGCTAACCTCAAATGTCACCTTCTCAATGAAGCAGCCCCTGGTCACACTCTATAAACTTACAAGCATCTCCTACCCCTACCACCCCCAACCATCATTCTTTGCTTGTTCTTTATTCCCTGACTCTGCTCATTTATGAACATGCTATATACTCATATCTTGTCATATCTCCAATGAAGGCAGGAATCTTCATCTATTTTATTTCACCCAAATATTTCAAGCACCTAGTGCCTAGTACATCACAGTTACTGAATTAATATTTGTTGAATAACTGAGTGAGGTGGTAGACAGCTGCATATTTTATCTCTACCAATATTAGGACTAATTCCGAAACCAATTTAAATACATTATAAAGCAATTTGATAGCCAACATCAACTGTTCCAGGGAAAGAAATTTTCTTTTGTACAGTACCTGAAATAAATCAAGTCCTAATCCAGGACAGTTCCAGACCAAATGTCAAGAAAATAGAAATAAGCCTTTACACACTTCACTAATTACCATTTGCCCATGTGCTAGCCTTTCTTTCTTACCTTTCTGACCTTTATTCCATTTCTAAAGAAATGTGATATATAGACTAATATGTTAGTCTAATGGCTTAAAGTAGGTACTTCAGCAGGAAGATGCCTATAACAAAAGGATTGTTTTCAAACTCTTAAACTAGCATTTTTTGTCCTACACTTTAGTTTCCCTGCCATTTGTGAATATTTTAGAGATTTGCAAATCAATTTTGCAATGTGAGTGAGTCTTTATTTGGACAAGTCATTCCTTTTGCTCTTCATTCCCTTCAGTAGGAATCTGGTACCAGAAGCCACAAAGCTATTTAGCATGTTAGTGACTTGGTCTTATTCCTCTGTAAATTATCCCCTTTGGGGATAATAGTAATGTCTTTGTTATAGGATGGTTGTGAGAATTCAGCGTGTTAACTTGTGCTGAACCCTTTGGATAGTGTCAGGTCCATAATGGCATGATATAATGGTCATCTGATTTTATTTTACTTGTTTATGTCATCATATCTTGGCTTTCTGGCTAAGAGTGGGCATATTTATATTTATTTATTTATTTTTGGCATATTTATTTTTGTTTCAGAATATTCTGAGAGTACAACTGTTTTGGTTACATGAAAAGCTTTTGCACAGTTTGAGTCAAAGTTATAATAAGTGTGCTCATCACCTGGAGGGCACATTATACCTGGGAAGTGTGAATTTATCCCTCCCCACCCCACCTGCTTGCTTTCTGTTGAGTTTTACTGCCAATGTGCATGAATGGGGTCGATTAGTTCCAGTTAAGGGCTAGTTTTGATTATTGATTCTCTTCCTAATTTTTATATTTTAAGTTCTGTATTTGGCTTTAAATATAATCCAATGCTTTATTAGGAGAGAGAACAGTATAAAATAACATTTTTAAAATAGTAGCTTTGCTCAATGATCTAACAAATTTTATACTTAATATTAAGTAATTCAAGATATTTATATTAATATTATACCTAATGTTTACTGCCTTTTCCTTATTTTATGCTAAATTTTCTGAGGACAAGAACTGCTCTAACTAGAATCACAGTGGTCCCAAAGTGTCTAATAGAACACAGTCCATCCTCTGGACTCTCAGTGAATGCTCATGACATTTCAGCATTTTCAAAAGCAATATTTAATGTTTTGCTCTTGTTTCTTTCAGTAAAATAAGTTGAGTTTTTGACAATTTTTTTAAAACAGTAGAGGCTGAATATACAAATGGTATTTGCAAGGTTACATCTATTTAAAACCAAGGACTCCTTTAGCATTTCCTCTGAACGTTTTATCCCTTGACAGTTAAATGGATTCATTTAAGATGACGTAGATTTGTAGCTCTGCTGTTTCATAGCTTAATGGATTTTTGTTTGATTACTGTATTGATTTAATTTTTTAAAGATGCAAATATATGTGGCCTACTTGCTGAAATGTTTTTTCTTAAATGGAATAAAATTCAAGGCACTCTTCTTTCTTCCTCTTTTTGCCCTAGTTTCATTTAATGTAAATAAAGAAACATTTAATACTCAGATTGAATCTGCATGGTCATATGATACTCTCAAGGTAGGTATAGCCATGGATCTGACCTCTGACCTCAGGCAGTGCGTGGCTTCACCAGCACCAGCAGGTGCCAAAAGAGAGATTGTTTCATAGAAAATTGCCTATAAGCAATCCACATCTTTAGACGTGATATCCCAAAAGGGTTTAGGAGAGAAATTGCACCTATTGGAAAGTCCAGCATGGGGAGAGGCAGGTCACTGGGAATCCTTGGTCACACACGTTGATACATTTTGGGACTTTCAAATAAGAGACACTAGAATTGAGAGTCTCAAAGAAGGTTGGACATCATGGCTTACAATGTAATCCTAGCACTCTGGGAAACTGAGGCAGGTGGATTGCTTAAGCTGAGGAGTTCAAGACCAGCCTGAGTGAGAGTGAGACCCTGTCTCTACAAAAAAAAAAAAAAAAGAAGAAGAAGAGGAAGAAGAATAGAAAAATTAGCCAGGTATTGTGGCTTGTGCCTGTAGTCCCAGTTACTTGGGAGGCTGAGGCAAGAGGATCACTTGAGTCCAAGAGTTTGTGGTTGCTGTGAGCTATGATACCACAACACTCTACTCAGGGCACAGAATGAGACTCTGTCTTAAAAAAAAGTCTTAAAAAATGTGTTGTATGCATGTTGGATGGGGTAGAGGAAGCCACAGTGACTGTTCTGGGACTGGGATTTCTTGCATTGGGGGCAGAACTCAATTTATGGTAGCAAAGCTCAAAGGGAGCTTATCTAGAAAAAGGAATTATAAGAAAACCTAATATACGTAGTATGACGTTTTCTTTTCAGGAGCCTCTGATGAAGAGAGGGTCTGCCTCTGACCCAGCAGAGGCAACAGCAAGAAGTGGCAGAAAGGCCAGAACAGTGTTTATGGAAGTGACAAGGCTGGTAACAGCTGGTATCAGCGACAGAGTCAGCAAAGTGGCCATTCCTGCTTCCAAGACAGAAATTCATCAACAAATTCCAGTGAAAGCTCTGCAACATAAAACATAATGAGAGGTGCTTCACATTCATTTCTTATTTAACCATCATGACCATGATCATGTAGAGATAATATTCTCCATCTTATGAGCTAACATTTGACTTAACCTGGGGTTTAGATGGTTGTGTATCGTGCCTAGGGACACACAGCTAGTAGGATAGGCTCACAATAGACCTCTAGAACTATGTTCTCAAAACCACCCTGCCCATCCATGAAGATGTTTATTAACCAGTTTCTGAGTTTGACTAAACAGACAATTTCAAGAAACCATAGTTGTAAATAGCACAGTGTGAAACTTTTTTTGGTCAATGTTTTCTATTTTATTACTCGAAGAAATACAACATTTAATCTTTGTTCCACATTATAAGGTTATAATCCCTGGGAAATATTATTGCAAAGTGAGTCCTTCCTTCACTAACTAGAATGGCTCAAAGTTTTAGAGTGACTGAACTACATTATCGACCAATTCTGCAGATTAATAGCCTCTCAGCTGACTGTGAATTAAAATATGCTTGCTCTATTGAAATAAAAGCAAGGAGTCAGTAGGATTTTACTGCTTTTTTGATTTCTACTTTGCTTTTCTATTACTTAGAGAAGCAGAATTGATTTTTATTTCCCCTCTCAAATTACCTTAGTCAAGAAACAATGAGCCATAGAATTCCTCTAAGGTTTTGTGATTTGTTCAAATGATCGGAAAATCATTCTGATAATTTCAAAGATGCAGGGATGCTTTCTAATCATATTGGAATGAAATGTAAAATATATTTGGAAGGGACAATTCTAGTAATTGCTTATAATATTATTACTAGAATAACATAAAAAGATAATTTCTATGTTTAATAAAAGACATTCCACCTAAATTGAAAAGCTATCTCCAAGTCTGCAAAGAAAATACAGTGATCTAATCTCAAATATCCATGCTTATGATTGGAAAGAACCACCATGAGGTAATGCAAACATGCTTAAAGGACACACACGTCAGTGTGATGACACAGGTGTTTTCTCAAGGAGCTAATAACATCTTCCTCTCCTATACTTTCACCTGTTTATCTTCTTTGAATATTACAAGTACACGAGGTGGACAGGCAAGGATCAGGCTCCACGTTTTACAGAAGTGAATGGAGTACTTCTTCAGTTCCTGGATTGCCAAGTGACAGAAATGGAACGAGGACAGTACTTGGGTTGTCTATTGCTGTTTAACACAACACCCCAACATTTGGTGGTTCAGAACCTCTGCTGTATCTCCCCCATCGCATTTTGTGAATCAAGAACTCCACACAGATGTGGCAATGTGGTCTGTTTCTAATCCACAGAGCACCAGCTATGGCAGGTGGTGAGGACTCCACTTCTAAGGTGATTTTTTGCCACTTCACCTGTCTTCCCCGCGGTGCTCCTTGTTACCTTTCCTTCTCCGCGTCAAGCCTTCTTCTCCAAGACCTCCACCCACGGGGGCTTCCAAAGCCTGGCGGTATCAGGGTGTGATGCGTCTGTGATGATGCTGCCTTGCAAGAGGCCTCAGTGGAAGCTCTGTTTGTTAAAGGCTGTACTGCTTCTGCTGGTTTGTTTTTGGTGGAGTTTTGAGGTTTTTTCAATTTGTTTTTCTTTTTGAATTGGACCTGTCCAGATTCAAGGAGGAGAAATAGACTCCTTCCCTTAATGTAGGACATTGGGGGATGGGAGATATGGTTGTGGCCATCAATATAATCTTCCACAAAAACTCAGATATTTTTTAATTTATAGCCAGTGATGTCTCCACTACACCAAAGTGCTCGACAGGAACAACAGAAACATTAACAGCAACAAATCGATCAGTGCATAAGAGTTCAAATTTGTGTATTAATGGCTAAAAATGTATCTTTCTGATCAAATTGAGAATTCGACCATGGTTAGGGAGTATCTTGGACTACTTTTCCTAACCACGCTGGCTTAATTATGCTTAGAGAAATGGTAAAGGTCTACCTTTTACCTGGCCTCTGCCGTACACCGCCCTGCTGCTGTGATCCTGCACCCACCTGTGTTACTGGGCCCAGGTTACCACCTGCCAGCTCTTCGACTCTGCCTTCCCCATTTCTCACATTTCCTCTTCTGGGATGTGCCTGAGGCTTCCTGCCTATCAGTCTCCACTAACCTGCCTACTCTTCCTCCCAACTTTTTTTTTTTTTAAATTAAATCATAGCTGTGTACACTAATGCAATCATGGGGTACAATCCTCCCAACTTTCATGCTTGTCCAAGATACTATTACTGCCTCCCAGCCAACCAGACAGGAACCCACCCATTCATTACAACGTATCACAGTCCAAATGCAGCAGTGATCCCCTGCTAGGCCCTGAATAGGGGAGCCATCCCACTCCCCACTATTCCCCAAGCAGCTAATACAAAGAAAGAAAAACTGCCACATGAATAAAATCCCCAAGGAAAGGCACAGGCAGAGGGAAAGGAGCTTAACTGGCTACAAGAAAACAAAATGAGAATTACCTTCCAAAACTCAGAAGTTGTAAATGAGCTATTGGTATGGGGAAAAATCAGGAAGCAACATAAGTTGTCTTGGAAGAGAGTGACAAGGTGGGATCTGTACTTGAAGCTGAGGATCTGGCAACACTGAACAGGTCTAGAAGCAGGGAGATATCTTGGGGACTCATTCCATTCTACAGGCAAAGAGGTTGAGAACTTAAATACAGAGGAGAGAGAATGGAATAGTTTTTACAAAATACTAAAAAAGGGAAAAAAAGACTGCTCTAACTGGAGGTTGAAGAATCACAGTGAGTCATATTGCCTGGTTTCAAGGCAGCTGTCTGTGTTCTCAAACGTTGAGGTTCAGGCAGCTGTGTGCATCCTCAGTTCTTGGGGTGCTTTTGGGTGAAGAATAACCAGACACCCCAAAGTAAGGCAAGCATGAAACAAATGTGACTGAGGAAGACAAAGATAGGTTTGCAGAGCAAGATGCCTTCACCATGGACAACAAAGAAAAGCAAAGAGGGAGAGGGGTCTGGGTTACGGCCAGCGGTTCTGTTTTATACTGCCCGGATCAGGCCCACCTAGTGGTCAGAGGTCACCTTGGAACCACTGAGTCTCACTGCGTATGCAGACCTCCCAAGAGCCTCTCTAAGAGCACATTGAGCGTGGTGTGGACTGAGGTGTAATTTAAGCTAATGACGTGATAATGACCTTAGAGGCTGCTCTAGATCACTTCCAAGACTCTGTTGCACCTGTTGCGAGGCCCTTGAGCTGGAGAGTCTTCTCTGTTCTTTGCAGCTGGCATGCTCAGTTCTGACGGGCAGATTGGTAGAGCGCATCTTCCTTCTCAGGTGTTAGTGATCTCTGGAGTGAGGATTAAGGTGAGAGGGAGGCAGACCTCCCATTTTTTTCCCTAGGAAAGCTGGATTTCTAGCTATCTACCTAATAATGTTAGAATTTTGAACAGGCCCTTTGTTAGCTGTGACCACACTCTCTGTGGGGTAGTTTGTGTAAAATCAAAGGAATTTAGGTGTCCTTGCTTCCCAGAAAATGTTGTGCTATGCTTTTAAAAAGTGCCTTGAAATAAGAGTTTTTGCTTCAGTTAGTGATGCTGCAGAACCATTTTGCAAACCACTTAAAACAAAACATACTCTTTATGGCATCCTTCAGAACAGTGCCCAAGGTCCAAACAAGCGAAAGAAAACAAATGTAATTAAACGGCCGACGCAGAGAAAGCCGAGAGACACGCTTCCCAATGTGACCTCCATCAGCGCTGCTGGCCCCTGACAGTCAACGGCTGAGTCATGCTTGGGTTCTTGCATTTGTGCCTAATTTCTTCTTTTCATCATTCTCAAAGTGCTAAAGTGTGTCTTTAAGTTCAGTTTTGTTTCTTGTTATTGTTGCTTTGTTCTCAGAGATACCCGGCCGCAGTCCTGCACGTTTTCATTTGTTATAATTTTGAGGGGGGAGAGAAAACAGCAAATAATCTTGACTTCAATGACAACTAGTATAAAAAGTGAACAAAAATGTTTCCATTAAAAGGTCTGTTGATTGTGGCAGAATGGTGACTCTTGCGTATGATAAGCTGCAAAGTCTCCAAGAACGCTTTGGGAACAGCGTGGAAGCACACACATACGTGGACAAGCATTGGTTTAGAGGGTGTGCAGAACGGGCTGGAGCCTGGCTGGGAAGTGCTTTTCAAAATACATTCAAAGTAAATGTAGGGCCTGTACATTTATCAGTCAACAATAGGTCACAGAGCACAGACTCCACGAGAGCAGGGACATTTGTTTGTTCACACTGTAGGCCAGGCGTCCTCAAACTACAACCTGAGGGTCACATGCAGCCCGCCTAGGACATTTATCTGGCCTGCTGGGTGTTTTTGCCGCTGCTGCCTGTCCTGCTTAGCAGCTGACTCATCCCGCGGTCTGGCCCTCCAATGGTCTGAGGGACAGTGAACTAGCCCCCTGTTAAAAAAGTTTGAGGACCCCCGCAGGGTGGGCCTTCACTAAATTTGTGCTGAAAGAATAAATGTGGCAATCAAAACAGACCAACGGACTGATGTGATCTTAGACTTCATTAACACTACCAGAAGTACAATGTCTAGGATAGGAAAAGAATGGTTAGATCATTATACCACGGGGAGGTTCTATTTAGAATATTGCTTTCATATCTAAATATGCTATATCGCATTTTAGAAGAGACAGAACACCTCAAGCATTCTAAAGTTGACACCTAAAGTATTCTAAAGTTGACACCTAAAGTGTCAACCAGCTTGAAATCTTGTTAGTAAAGCAATTGGGGAAATTTAACTAGAAATTCTTAGTGGTACTAGGGAGATAGGATTTAAATATTGAGCTATTTGAACTAGATCAAATACAGGCCCTTCCTGGAGTGGCCCCTCCATTCCCAAGAGCTTAATGTTTTCAACAGCTCCTGTCAGTTCTCTATTGAGCTTTTGGAAAATGCATCATGTAAATCACATCTCGACCACATTATATTTACCCGGCAAGGTAGCTAACACCTAGGCTAGATTGTAACAGTTGTTTATTTTATAAGGTGTAATAATGAGTATTCTTTATCTTCTATAGGCACATTTTTGAAACAAGTATAGATGAAATTAAAATTTAAAACCAAAGCTTCCCCCCCCCAAAGGAATGAGTTTATAATGACCTACATAATGAATGGAATCATCTCTAAAGAATAACAGTTTGAAATCCTTTTTTATACCTCCCTTCACCCTCTCGTCACAGATCTTCATCTTAGGCACACAGTGGACCGTCCATGTCTAATGCACTATGCGGCACTTGCAGGGAGAAATATTATGCACTGTTTCTCAAAGCTTAGCCTCCTACTGTCCGCCTTAGAGGTATTTTAAACCAAGGATTGTTTCTCAGTTAAGAGCCCATTTCAAAGAGTTTGAGCTTTCATATGGATAAGGGCTAACCATGTTACCTATCAAGTGAGTTTTTAAGGTTAGAAAAACTTGACGCTCACAATCTGAAACCAGCACATTTTGAGTTCAGTGAGAAACTGATTGTACAGAATGCTGGGCAACACAGCAAAGTTCCTCTGTACACATTTGTATGCTGATCATTGGAATCCCCAAATTGCCCAGGGGAACAATAGTTATTCTCATATCATCTGTATTGGTTTAACCTGGTTAGCTATAGTTTTTGACTGCTGTCAACTCATTCATATATTTGTTATTTTTTATATATATATCACATAATATATATATTATATATTGAAATAATATTATATACTGAATAATATTATATATTGAAATTCATATATATATGAAATTATATACATATATTTCATATATTCATAATTTTTTCGAGTCAAAGTTTCACTTTGTTGCCCTTAATAGAGTGCCCTGGTGGCACACCTCACAGCAACCTCAAACTCTTAGGCTCAAGCAATCCTCTTACCTTAGCCTCCCAAGTAGCTGAGACTATAGTCATCTTCCACAATGCCTGGCTATTTTTAGAGATGGGGGTCTCACTCTTTCTCAGGCTGACCTCAAACTCCTGAGCTCAAGGGATCCACGCACCTTGGGCTTCCAGAGTGCTAGGATTATAGGTGCGAGCCACCACACTTGGCCCTGTTTGTGAAATTTTTAATAATTGCCATTTCTCATTGTTATTGTTATTTTGTTTCTCTTCAATAAGACTGAAGTTCCTCTGCTCACTCGAAAGTAAAGATAGATGTATTAGGTGAGCGACGGGTTTTTAATTCAAAGTTAAGTGGGCCAAATCAAGTGTTTCAGAACCATTGCTCTTTGAAAATTCATTTCCCTCATATAGATGTGAAAGTTGCATTCATTTCCTATTTCTGCTGTACCAAATAAACACAAAGTTGAGGGCTTAAAACAACACACATTTATTATCTTATAGTTCTAAAGGTCAGAATTCCAAAACTGGAGCCACTGAGTTAAAATTAGTTTCCTAGTTTCCTTCCCTCTTCCAACTTCCACAGGCTTCTCTCCTGGTCCCTTCACTGCCTTTTCAAAGCTAGCACTGGCTGGTGGAGTCTTTTCACACTGCCATCACTCTGACATTTACTACTCTCCGCCCTCTCTTACTTGCAAGAACCCTTGTAATTAAATTGGGCTCGCTAAAATAATCCTGGATAATTTTCCCATCTGAAGATCCTTAATCACATATGCACAGTCTGTTTTGATATAGAAAGTAACATAGTCATGTGTTTTGGGAACCAGGACATAGAGATTTTTGAAGGGACATTATCCTGACTGTCATCAAAGAATCATTAGCCAACACTTCACTTGTACCTAGCAAAGTTTCTTGTTGCCAGGACTATCATTATTGGCTGGTGGAGATAAGGTCTTAAAATGCAGAATTGGAAGTGGAAGTTCATTTGAACATTTAAAATAATTTTATGAAAAAGATGAGGAAGTCTCTGAAGAAGACAGACGCATGGCCTACAGACATATGAAAAAATGCTCACCATCCTTAATCATCAGAGAAATGCAAATC